>PVKE010023866.1:0-24277 GCA_004027555.1 Craseonycteris thonglongyai | reverse complement strand
TGCCCCCTGCAATGGATAATTGCCATTTTGGAGGGTAGCTGGAGGGCTTCAAGGAGTTTAGAGAGAAGGGTGGCTTTTTGAGAGGTGGTACCCTCAGGCAGGGGGTTGGCCTCATGTGTGGAAGAGGCGCTAACCACTGCACAGGCCGCCCTGCTATGGCCCAGGGCCGAGCAGGGAACTGCTGTCCACAAAAAGAGTGGGGTCAAGGTGTTCCGATGGGGGGGGGTGGTCAGAGAGCCCCTGGTCAGGGGGAGCTCAGGGCCTCAATGGCCTGAGGGCAGGAGTGTGAAGAGTGGGATAGGTGGCCAGAGGGAAGCTGGGTGAAAGGGAGGGGAAGGATATAGGGAGATGGTAGGATCTTCGATAAACAGGAGATGGAATTCCTGGAGCCTGGAGGGACCTAAGAGGGAGAGACATTTGTGTCCCAAAAGGACCATCAACCTGTAGGAGTAAAATCTTGAGATAAGCAGAGCCAGGCTTAGTTTTAAAGCTTCTTTGGTAAGCTCGGCTGCAGCCGCCAAAGCCCGGAGACTGTGGGGTCCAGCTGTCAGGAGAGGTAGGCCAGTGGCCGATGTGAAGGGCCCAGGGTTGGGCCAGGAGGTCAGAGGCTATGCCATGGCATTCGTCTGTGAACAGATGAAAAGGACGATCGGGGTTAGACAGCGAAAGAGGAGGGGACAAGACCAAGGCATCCCTGAGAGCTGTGATAGCTCAGCGGACGTCAGAGGGGAGGTGAGTGGTCCTAAGGGTGCGTCCTTGGCTGCCAGGTAGTGTGGTCAGGCAAGAAAGGCAAAGTTGGGAACCCAATGAGAAGGGCTTCATAGAAGGAGGTCATCCACACATTGAAGTAGAGTGCTTGGACCCAGGGGGCAGGAGGTGAGATCCCAGGCTAGGGCCTGCCCAGACAAATGTGGGCTATCCCGAAAGCCCTGGGGAAGAACTGTCCATGTCAGCTGCTGAGCTGCATGGGTGTCTGGGTCCTCCCAGGTGAAGGCAAAGAGGAAGTAGGAATCTGGGTGTAGGGGGACTATGAAGAAAGTGTCCTTAAGATCCAGGACAGTGAAATGAGTAGCGGACGGGGGTATATGGGAAAGAAGAGTACAGGGTTAGGGACTACTGGATGAAGGGGGACCACAGCCTCATTAATGAGGCTGAGGTCTTGAACCAGGCGGTAGTCCCCTGAGGACTTGCAGACTGGCAGGATGGGGGTGTTGCAGGGGGAGTCAGTGGGGATAAGGAGGCCTTGGCCAAGGAGCCGGGAAATGATAGGTTTAAGTCCCCTGCGGTGGGCCTCAGAAATGGGAAATTGAGGGTGAGAGAGAAATTAGGTGGGGTCTTTTAGCCGGATGCGGACAGACTGTTGGTGGGTAGCAATGATAGGTTTGGAGGTGCCCCAGACCTTTGGGTCTACTTTGTCTGGGGGCAGCAGAGGATAAGGGGTTTGGGAGGTAACAGGCCCAGTTGTAGACTGAATGAGGGGGAGGAGGAAGTGAGAAGAGGAAGCTTTGGGGGAGAGCTGGAGCATGGCTCCCAGGTGGTAGAGAATGTCCCTGTCAAGGAGGGGGACAGGACAGGAGGGTATGACCAAAAAGGAGTTGATGGCCCTCTAAAGAGCAGGAGAGGGGAGAGAGGGCGTCCCATCGATACCCATGATCGAGACCTGGGAAGGGAGGAGAGGCCCAGAAGAAGTAGGCAGAACAGAGTAGGCAGCCCCCGTGTCCACCAGAAAGGAGATGGACTTACCCGTTACCTGCAGCGTTACCCTGGGCTCGGCAAGGGTGATGGGGTCCTCGAGTCCGGGCATCGTCAGTCGTCGGCCAGCCCCAGGAGTTCGAGCGAAGCCATCGCCTGGCCTGCCTGCCCCCCACGTAGAGTCGTGAAGGGAGGGGCGGCCAGGGGGCTGTCGCTTTTCCAGTGGCCCGGTTGCTTGCAAGCAGGGCAAGGCTTGGTGGTCGGCCTGGGGCAGGGGCACTGACAGGACCAGTGGCCTTCTTTGCCACATTTGAAACAGGTTCCAGGCAGAGCACTGTGTTTCGAAGGTTTCCCCAGGTTACATCCGCTGGAACCAGCCGGCCTCAGGGCAGCCACTAGGGCTTGGGTTTGGAGCGCCACCTTCTGTTACATCCGAGCCTGCCAGCTGGATTCGGCTACTTCGTCCCGGGTGGAAACATTTTAAATGCCATATTTACCAGGTCTCGAACAGGGGCCTGGGGTCCCTGTTTTGCCCGTTTAATATCAGGGGCAGATTGAGTGCTAAAATAGGTAGCCAGTACCGTGGCCCCTACAGGGGCAACCGGGTGCAGGCGGGTATAGAGGGTTAGAGCCTCAGTGAGGTGGTTAAGAAAGACTGCCGGATTTTTGTCCAGGCCTTGAGTCATTTATTGGTTATTTCAGGTGGCTGTGATGGCAGTGGCAGGCAGGTGGGGAGGTCCGGCCTCCCTGGAGTCACCATCTTTACACGAAGGGAGGGGGCTTCCCTAAGGCCGGAACCACCATCTTTAACAAAGGGGAGTTAGAGAAACTAACTCAAGGGAGTGGAGGGAGTAGTAGGTCCAGAGGGGACCAGTGGAGCAGGCTGGGTTGGCCCAAAGTATGGAGGAGGAATGGGAGAGTCAGGTCTGAGAGGAGGGGAAGTGAGAGTTTCTGGGGGTTCAGAGAGCGGTGAGGGGTCAGAGTCCAGAGAGGAGTTGGTTGAGAGAGGCAGAGGGAAGGACGGGGAGAAGGACGGGAGCGCAAATCCCAGTGTCGTTAAAAGTGCCTGAACATAAGGAACCGCCAAACAAATGCTAATCCTGCACCTTTAATTATTCAAGATCAGTGGGGCTGTTGAAAGCAAAAGTCCCCTCGGGGGGGCCAAATGGACTGATTATCTAGAGGATATTGAGGCCAAGCCCGAGTAGAGAGAAACAGGATCCTGTTTATGGCTGAGTTCCTCTGAGAGTCCGAGATTGGCAGGATTAGTGAGGAGACACCCCAGGGGCGTCTTCGGGTCGGATCTGGACTGGGTGTTCCCCATGGCCATCCGGTCTCAGAGTGGCGAGAGAGAGAGATAGGCGTCCCTAATCCCTGGTCTCTGGCCACGGACGGAGACGGAGAGGTGCCTCAGACTTGTGAGTTCACCTCTCCGAGAGGACGAACGGATGATCTGGACGTCTCCAGACTATCCGGCGTCCGGAAGGACAACGGAGAGTCCCTGACGCAGCTGCGTTTAAACGGACAAGGACCCTAGCGGGCTGAGACTGGTACACCAGGGGAAGGAGGGACTTACCCCACAACGGCCAGATCGGGTGCCTGGTCGGCAGTCCCTGGTCGTTCCCAGAAGGGAGAGGAGCAGCTCACACGGTCGCCCGTGGAGTCTATCTCCTCCCGGGTTTTGGCACCAAATGTAAGGAATCAAATTAAGGAAGCAACACAGGAGATCGAGTAGCTAATCAAATGCGAGCCTTTATTGGGGGGGGTAGGCTCCTGGGCTACATTGTTCGGTCCGAGGAAAAAGGTCTGTGCCGAAGAATGCGCGTGCGGGGAAGGGAGTGAGGGGGTTAAATAGGGCTCTGGGGTCGGGGAGAGGCAGATCAGGTTGCCAACCGGAAGTCCCACCTTCGAAAGTTCCCAGGCAGGTTACAGCCACATCCTATTTGCCTGGGCCCCCGAGGCCCACCGACCTTACATAAACCATATCAAAAACTAATGACACAACTGTGGAGGCTGCTCTGGGCCCTCCCCCTTCTCTCTGCCTCTTTCTGTCTCTATCAAAAACAATAAAACTAAATTAAAATAATGACTTCAAAGAAGCATATTTATCTTTAATATTTGTGGGAGCCACATGATTATGATCTGACTCCAGTTTTCCTCATCATTCCAAGAATTAATTAATTAATCAGTTTGTTTATTTATTTATTTAGTCTGTGGTTGATTTGCTTGTTTGCTTCTCAAAGCTGGCATAACCTTTACGATTGTCCTTTTCATTAACTAACCTACTCTCAGCCTATTTTTATTAGTCCCTTAGATTTTAGGAATTGAATTTTCTAATATGAGGTCATTGAGCCCTTTGGTTAGTGGTGTGCCTGTGTTAAAAATTGTTATGCTGACAAAAACACAAGAATCATGGCAATAGAATATTCACCATCTGAACCACTTGACACTTTCCTGCTAGTAGGGAGCTCTTTTTTTGCTTTTAACATAGAAGAATGCATTTTAAATTCTGTAGGCTACATAACAATGCCCAGGAGCTTTCTCTTTTCAGTGCATCCTGCCTCCATAACTAGTTTTCCCTGTAAGTGATGTTATGTATGCAAAAAACCAATTAGGAGATCCCACTTAGGATACCTTCCCTTAACTGTGTCTCAAAACTTATGTGGTATAGTTACTGAACTGAGGCAGTGATGAAGCTCAGTTCTTTCCACCGATGCAGTAAAGAATTACAGATCAGGGGAAGCTGGGATGGCTCAGTAAGTTAAGCGCTCACTTTGCAGTGCCGGGGACCCAGGATCAAATCCCGGCCCTGCCCGTGAGGACCCATGTGCTGAACTGGGGAGTGCCCCCAGTTCAGTTCTCTCTCTGTCTCTGTCTGTCTGTCTCTCTCTCTGTCAAAAACAATAAATAAATTAAAAAAAAAAGAATTCCAGATCAGCGAAATAAAGGAAAGTAAAAGAAAATTTTATTGAAATACTCAAGAGAGAAACTGGCCAAGCCAAGAGAGACAGCCTCAATGGGTGTGGGGTTTGGGTTTTATTCCTGTCCTAGAGCTAGCCTGCTAGTATGGTGTATAGACCTAGGTCATTTGTTTGATGTGTATAGGTCATATGACTTTTCTTTCTGTGCATGCCCTTACCCAGAATGCATACAGAAAACCCCATGGAGGTGGTCCAAACCCACAATGCTAATTTATTATAATTACATTATAATGAGGCCAAGGTTAAGCCAGGGCAAGATTTAACATTCTGTGCAGGTCTCAAAAACTAGGCAATTCTGGTTGGGTTTTACTTCCCTATCCCCCATCCTCCAACTCCTGGAGGGTTTAACATAATAATCTTCGAGGGCTGCGTCTGGGTGGTCCCTGAAGAGTTGACATGGGCAGTGACCTTATGCCCTTCCTATCACTCAGCTCAGACCCAGCTTCTTACCTAACAATATAACTGTTAGAAAAAAGACGTTAGAAGAAGAAGAATATATTCTATACTGGCCTTACAATTTCTCACCTTCGTGCCTTTGTTCAAACTGGCAAGTTTCTCTCAACCAACTCTATGTAGAAAATTTTATTCTTCAAATCACAGTCCAAAGGCCATTTCCTCCTTGGTGGTTTGCCTGATTCTCTTTAGAAGTCAAAGCTCCTTCCTATGAACACTTTCAGCCCTATTTATTTATTTGTTTGTTTGTTTGTTTGTTTGTTTATTTATTTATTTTAATTGTTAAATTTATTGGGGTGACATTGGTTGGTAAAAATTACATAGGCTTCAGGTGTGCAGCACTACATTGCATTGTCTATGTGTTGCATTATGTGCTCACTACCCAGAGTCAGTTCTCTTTCAATCACCATGCATTTTGATGCCTCCTCCTACCTTTAAATAATACGTTACAGCAATTGGACATAGTTGACATTTATAGGACACTTCAGCACATTTTAATGGTAGCTATACACTTGTATAATTCTTTATGCTTTACAAACTTATGAACATATTTTCCAATTTAATAAATAATGTTGTGAACTTGATTATATCCTCCATTTTAAATTGAGAACATTCAACAAATGGAGCACAGAGAGAATAAGTAATTTGTTATATACCACATAGCTTTCGTCTCTTACGCCAACAAATCTTTTCCTTTGCCAGTATATATAGTTGGTCTTGTGTCATCATTATCACCTTAGTTAATGATTATGGATCACTTCTTTTTGTCAGGCATTCTTCTAAGTTTTTTTATATGCAGCAAAAGCAGCAGCAATAATACTTAACACCTCCTTATCAGAGAATTAGACTTCAAAGCAACTCTACATAATAGGTGCCATTATTATATTGTTATTTACAAAGGAGTAATTTAAGAGAAGGAGAAGTTAAGAAATCATTCAGGGTCTGGTAAATGCTGGAAGCTACTGGGAGTGCCAGTCTTTTCATACCACAAATATGGTGTCTAGTCTGTGAAAATGCTGCAAAAACTCACAATAACCAGAGACCACCCTTCAGCCACTATTGCTGTAGGAAGATCAAGCTGCATTTCCTCTACATTTCAAACATTTAAGGAGTATATTCCATTGGCAGAAAAGTAATTTGGGAAATGTAGCCCTTGCTAGACAGGATGGGGGAAGAAAGAATCACAGAAGGTAAAATAGTACTGAATACCAATAGATGATATCAGCTAATGATGTAAGACTATGATAATGATGTAAGGCTGTTGGCCACTCCTTTTGAATAAGAGCCTGTTAAGATGGTTAGTGAATGTTTAGTCACTCAGATTTGCCATGATTTCACCCAATCAATGGGGGGTAAATGAACAACGGCACAGATTGATGTCATAAAGAATGATTGCTTGTTAATGAGCAGTGGAATACTGGACTGAGTAAGTAGGGGGTATTTTCTACAACTGATGAGGAAAAGCTTATTCTATCTTTGATGGAAAATTAATCAGGCAAACAAATTCCCAGAGCCCTATATCCAGATGTATTTATTTGCAGTCACAATGGATATGCAACCATCCAAATGCTTCCCTAATCCTTCCACTCTCTAATGACTAACTTTGCTCCACCTTTCCTGCTCAAATGGGAATACATTATTTCTTGTCCAGACCATCCTTTCCCAAGTGTTCTGCAACTTATCTATTTAAAGACTAGATAAATTACCATTGGTTCCTTATCTGACCAATCACTTGTTTCACCACTCTAGTAATAGCCCTAGAATGAGGATGTTCCACCTCCAACCAATTAGGGCAGTTTTGCTCTGATGAGTCATCTGTCTCAGATGGGCCTTTGTTTGAAAGTGTCAAGACTCCTTTTATGGGGAAATATATGTAAAGGTAAGCATAGATATTTATTTACTAAAAGAAGTGGTTATTTAAGAATTACTAGTCAATAGCGCCCCCCCCCTTTTCAGTGTATTATTGTGTTTTTTCTGATTGATTATTCATCTCTTTTTATTAAGAAACCTGCCTAGGATACCTCATGGATTTTTACCCCTCAAGTGTGCTTTCCTGAGGTTTACTGAAGATTGGTTTGAATCACAGGGATTTTGGTTCACAGCATCTTGTTAATCAGCTTAGATTTGTTAAAGTCTTTAGTGTTATAAATTTTCTTGTACTCACAATTTTCCTTACCCTGAGTTAATTTTGTGGCAGTGTATTGGTGTGGGCAGGGTGTCTTCCACCAACTCAATGTTTCTAATGGAGCACACCCTGGTTAATGACAGTGGGGATCCCCATGGGAGAAACAGGCATTTGGTTCAGATATCTTGTGGGAGCGGAACCTGCTAGAATGCTCCTCTGAGGGTTTCATCACTAATCTGCCGACAACTAGAGCCTGTATCCCATCAATTCCTCTTCACTGAAGCTGTGAGATATGGTGTACTTTCTTTACCCAGTGATTTTTCTTTTCCCCATTTTCTAACTTATGAAAGAGACACAAAAACATTTGGAAAAGTTGGGACTCGACAGATTGTGAGATTATATTTCTATGTAGTCCATACAGTGTTCAAATTGAGGTAGGTATTTAATTTCATTGAGTAGCAAGTTGTCTTCTATAGGATACAGCCAATATGGCTTCCTTGGAAAGAGATGAGGCCATAATGAGTCAGATTTTTCACATATGTAGACTATGCTAAGTGTCTCAAAGCTGGTGACATTCCTTGAGGTAGTGGATAGGGTGGTTACAGGTTAGAACCTGTTATGAGTCAATACATGTACCATTCTTATGACCATTCATTCTATGGACTGTCATCTGCCTGTCTCTCAGTTCATTTCTCATTGCACCCACTGGCCATGGTGCCCAATGCTTTGGTCATGCTGCATCACTTTGAATTCCAGAATAACAGTAATTTTATACCTTTCTGAATTTCCAAATGCCTGCCCCTCATTTACCTGTCTAACTACTCACCTTCCAGGCTTTTTCTAATTACCTCTGTTTTTTCAGTATGCTTGTGTAGCCTCTACCTATTTCTACTAGAGCACCTACTACCATTTATTCCATTACTAGTGTGCAGAGCTGACATCTTCTCTATAAATTTAAGCTCCTTAAAGGTGAAATTCTCTTTGTGTGTTAGGTTTCTTCCATGTCCTTCCTACCAGTAGCAGTACCTTCACATAGAGAGAAGCACATCCAAAAATATTTTAAAATATGTAAATTTCAGTGTGATATTTATTTCAACTCTAACAGAAAAACTGATTCATTTGGCCAGAGATGTAGCTCTCCTCAATTACAATATATTCAATGGCTTGGAATACTCAACAAGATTTGTATTTTATAAAATCACAGGAAGGCAGACCAGTGATTAAAAGGTATGAAGTCATATTTGAACTCAATGTAAGTAATAATTTTATGTGCAGTAAAACTCTTAAAAATTGGACTATGCTGTCTTGTCAAATAATGTCTCAATGATTGAAAATTCATATCAAGACTCATAGGGATGCTATTAAATACATATTCTTATATTTGTTTATAATAGGTGCTTGCCAAGAACCTTTCTAATCTTAAGATTCTACTTTTATCTCTATAGTTCAGTTCAAATATTATTCGCTTTTCATAATTGCAAATTATGGATTTGATATTCGTCAATTTATCTCAACCTTCATATAAAAGTTTTTGCTAATCAAAGTCAGTGAAAAAAATTATTTTCTGCCTCACTCTCCAGTGAATCCATTTGTCCTTGTTTATCCATGTTTACTTTCACTCCTTGTCTATGTATCATAAAATTCCGAAGGTTTTATAAATAACTTTCAATATAAGTCAACAAATACTTGAATGATTGGCTGGATGCAGTAGGAGGTACAAAGAAGATATGATAATGATTATGGTAGCTAACATTTATCAAGTGCTTGCTGGCATTTTATATATAACGCCTGTCCCAAAATTCACGCAAGGATTGAATTTTACGTCATTTGTGCGATAAAGTGGGGCCGACGAATAAAAAAGAAAGCGTGACAGCTGACAGTTCAGGGTTATTAAAAATGGAGTGCTACATAAAAGAACAACACGTTTTCATTGTTGAGCAATATTTTAAAAATAATGAAGGTTTGGCAGCTACAGTTCTCAATTTTCGTACAAAATATGGTCAGAATAATGATTTAACTTCATCAACTGTGAAGAGATGAATTAAAAAATTTAGGGAGACTGGATCAATTAGTGATCTTAAACACTCTGGCTGTCCTTCAACAAGTCGTTCAACACAAAACATCGAAGCAGTTCATGGGAGTGTTGCTGAGAGTCCAGGGACATCAATTCGGCACCATGGTCAAGACTTGGACATTTCGAGAAGCTCCCCACAGTGTATTCTCACAAAAGATTTGCATCTTCATGCTTACAAAGTACAATTGACTCAAGAACTGAAGCCTACTGACCACGCACAGCGAATAGAGTTTGTTGAATGGATTATGGAACAACAACAAGTGGATGCTGATTTTTCGAACGAAACATCTTCAGCGATGAGGCTCATTTTCATCTTGATGGCTTGGTTAATTGACAAAATTGTCGCATTTGGGGTTCAGAAAATCCATGGGTAATTGTTGAGAAACAAATGCATCCACAGTGTGTCACTGTTTGGTGCGGATTTTGGGCTGGAGGCATCATCAGACCATTCTTCTTCAAAAATGCAGCTGGTCAGGCAATAACAAAAGAGTGCGTATGTGCCAGCAAAGCCGTGGAGGCCATTTACCCAATATTCTATTTCATACATAACCCTATACTGTACACTTTATGAATCAATAAAAAATTTACAATTTTTAATTATAAACCTGTGTTTTCTATCAAAATTACTTCTTGCGTGAATTTTGGGACATCCGTTACAAACATGTTTATTACAATATTGCTATGTGGTAGGTACTAGTTTCCCAATTTATAGATTAGAACACTGAGGTACAGAGGTTAATTAACTTGCCCAAGATTATAGAGCTACTAGGTGGAAGATTCCAAGCAGTCTGATCTAAAGTCTAACCATTAAATATTACTGACTCTTGAATACATTTAATAAGCTAATGTCTCTTACCTTCAAAGATGATTTTACCTGGTAGAATTACATGTGTATTTTTCAGTGGACGAGGCAATCCTTGCTTTTATGTATTCTAAAGATTTCTTCTTTTGAGCTTCTCTTTGTTATTGCTTTATAATCTGGCATTGGCCAATCAAATCTATGCATATCTAATTCATACCATTTACCATTTTCTAAATTTGCCTTTTAACTATATATCTTTAGTTTGAACTCATAGGAATGTGATTCTTTCCCATGATTATGTTAATTATCCCCCTGAGAGTTCACTTTTTTATATTTCACTTTTGTGGGAACTACAATAGTGTACAATAATCCAATGACAAATCAACTTCTGTAAGGTCCTAGAAAGTATAATTTAGAGAAGCAGTTTTCAAATTTTACCATGTATCACATTCACCTGAAGGATTAGGTAGAACACCCATTGCTGGGCCCCAACCTGAGGGTTTCAGATTCAGTAGATAGGAGGTCAGTTTCAAAAGTCTGCATTTTAATATGTTCCCACTTAATGCTGATGCTTCTGCTCTTGGGACCGTACTTTGAGAGTCTACTTTTTAGAGGTTAGGCTGGGTCATAATATCACAGATATTTTTAGAAAGCGTTAGAGGTGATTCTGACGTACACCTAGGAGTTACACGTATTATTCCAAGTCCTTCAAAATGCTTGGGCTGATACCATTCAATCCTCTACGGACTTTGTTAGTTGGTTCCAGATCACTCTATTTTTTTCAGTATTTGATAAAATGTCTGAACCTGCTTGCTTCAAAGATCATTTAGGAGTAGAACTCTGCCTGAAGCATACCTCACTACAGACCCAGCAAGTAAGTAATTAAGACTTTTAATACCTCCTTTCCAGTTTGTTTTCCAATCACCATACATAGCTTATCACATAGTTGATGCTTTTTTAAACAAATAGAATGTTTTTTAAATGAGTGAATATCTCTTACAATAAAAAATATTCCACTAGGCTAGATTGACTGACCACATATCTCTAACCATACTAGAACAAGAATACATTTTCTGGTAAAATTTATTAATTTTATTGATCCAAAAGAGCGATGTCAATTTTTTTTCCTCTTCTTGCTATTTTCAGTGTTTCCAGTTTGGGCTCAGCCAGCAGTACCACAACTGAACAGGCTGCATGTTTAATAAGGATTCGTATTTCTGAGAAGGATAATAAGCAAGTCTGTAGGGCAGGGTCACATTCTCGAAGCCTACCTGACATAAGGAAAAGATTAAAATGCAAGGGCAGGCTGAGGAGGCTGGGAGGAAGCTTTATCTTCTCACTGTGGATTTCCTCAGAATGCCATTAGCTCACCAAGAACACTAGACTGCATTTGCATGAGGGAAGCAAGGTAGAGCTCAATTACCTTAAAAATTTGGGGGGATAAGGGTATGATTTCAATTATTTGTTGCAAGAATAGAAATTTGACCCAAAATATGTTTGTTTGTTATTTTTAAAGGTTTATTTTATTGTTTGAGAGAAGTTGAAAGACAGACAGACAGATAGACAGGAGGGCCCAGAGCAGTCTTCATAGTTGTACATCATTAGTTGTGACATGGTTTCATTCAACACAGGGGGAGGGGGAGGGGCTTTCACAGTACGAACTGAACTGGGGGGCTTCCACATTGGAGGGGAGAACCTTCACTTGCCATCCTGCCAGTTACCAGTTGTGCCACAGTTCAGCATATGGATTTGCACAGGCCTGGGGCGGGATTCAATCCCCGGACCTTGTGATTATAAGGCAAGTGCTCAACCTGCTGAGCTATCCCAGAACCACCCCCCCAAGTGTGTTTCTTATTATATTTCTTAGCATTGAAAGCCAGAATATTTTCTGTTTTTCCCCTAATGATCATCATGGAATTCCCTTAACTTTACTGTGTAAGGAAATCCTAAGGCAGTAATTTAGAGATCTCCAATTCCAACCAGTAGTGTATGTTTATAGTGTAAATGAGGCTCCTAATTTATATCTTGTTCATCAGGATACAGTCAGTCATGGACCTCTACTCATTGAGCAGTTTATAACACAGTCATATTTAAATTTGATCGTCATTAGAAATTTGTGAGATAATCATTGGAATAATAATTCCATTATGTAATTGAGGAAAATAAGTCACTGCAAGTTTAAATGATTTGTTCAAAATAAAACAGCCAGTGAGTGGTGAGGGCTGTGATGACATCTCAGGTTTTCTCAGCCCAGGTTTCATCCTGATTCAAGACACTGCACTGGCCAGAACTTCTGTGATGAGGAGCTCCTTTGATTCCCACTTGTCTAATGAGAAAAATATGAGGCAGGGGAAAGGTAAGTGATGTAGTCAAGGGCAGTAGCTGATTGTGGAACCATATCTCCTGAATCTGACAGAAACCCACCTCATCCCTCCATAACAAATGGATTCCTTAGTTATTTCCCCTCTCCTCCTCTTCTGTCTGCTAAGTGTCTGTGAACAGCAACTGCATTAGCAAGTAACCAGCTCTTCCTTCAGATGAACTACTGTGCTGCCAGAGTGGAGACTAGCAGGGCTCACTTCACAGGCCAAGGAGGACATCTGCATTTGCCTCTCAGCCCCAATTATTCAAATTTGCTCGCAGCTGGAGGGATGACAGGTCCACACAGAGGCCGGTCTCTCATTGCCAGGCTCCCTTTCACCCAGATCTGTCCCCTGCTGTTGCTGAAGCAGAGGCCAGGATAAACTCCCTTGGATTTGTAACACAGTAATTCCCATAGTCCTCAAGCACCCTCTGGTTGCTGTGTCAGCATCTGGATGCTTGCCCAGACTCTGCAGGACATGGAGTGTGGAGCCTGCTGTCCCAGAGGCAACAGCGCTGCCAGATGTGCATGCTAATAAATGGTAGGAGCTACTGTGCAATTATAGTGATACAAAAATAAATTGGGAAATTATCTCTCCCACTGGGTTTGGGCTCTAAGATAACTGAGGCAGCAAGCAAACATCGTTTTTGGGATGGAACTAGTGGTACCAGTGGTTTCTGTTCAGGGCTGTTTTCTTCTTGGAATGAGGCCTTTTTGAGCTGTCTAAAAGTTGTAGGGCAAGCTGGTCCAACCTTTGACCTGTGGACCACATGCAGCCCAGGACAGCTTTGAATGTGGCCCAACACAAATTCGTAAAATTTGTAAACTTTCTTAAAGTGGGATGAGACTTTTTTTGTAATTTATTTTTTAGCTCTTCAGCTATTGTATTTTATGTGTAGCCCTAGATAATTATTCTTCCAGTGTGGCCCAGGAAGCTCAAAGTTTAGACACCCCTGGTATAGGGTTTAAAAGCATGTGTCCTAAGACTTGATATGTAAAGTGTGGCCTGGATGCTGGTTAGAAATGTGGAATCCAGGGCCCAGCCCAGGTCTACCGCATCAAAAATCTGTATTTGAACATGATCTGCAGAGAGTTTGCATACATGTTTTAAAAACCCTGACCTACACAATCCTCGTGGCCCTGGGGAGAACCTTAGGGGCATGTGAGACACTTGGAGGCTGAGACCTTTCTCTGCAGTTTTGTAACGTAATTTGGTCACACTGAATGGGGCTCTACCTCCAGTACTAGAATAAGGTGTAGTTATCTCCCTGACTTTTCTGGCCTGGTGTGAGATTTCCAAAGGGCTGTGTGAAGTGGTACATATCCAGACAAGGAATTCTCAGTACATGAGCACCACAACCTTTCTCTGGCAGTCTTTGGACCACATGGCTTTCTGAGGAGTAACTGCTGCATTGCATCCATAGTCAGAAAAGCCCACAGCTGACATGCACGGAGGAGCCATACAACTACGTAATGGAGGAGCATCATACTGACAATAATGTTGTGGCTATTAGCATTTTTGCAAAGCTGAGGGAAAGTATTACTTTTCTAGGATTAATATATTTAACAAAAAGTCTGTCAAGAGTGGAGGCTTTTGCTGATAAATAGAATTTTGCTGTTGATTTATTTGGTAATGGAGGAAATTACAGGAATCAGTGTGTATGTGAAAGCCATTGTTATGTGGTTAATTATGTTTTGCCAGCATTATGAGGAAGCACTTTATGCTCAGGGCAGTCAAATATATTTTGCCTACAATCCTGTATAGTGAGTGATGAGCTAAAATGCAGGTAAAGACACCAATACCTGTAACTCCAGATTCCTGGACACATGATGCTGCCAGAAGCTTGACATCCCTGCCCCCTTCCACTGACACTGTGGCATTTAGGTCTGTTTTCTTTCTCTAGTACAGTGGTTTTTAACTGAGGTGATTTTGTGCCACCTGCCTACTCACCATGGGCCATTAATGACTATCTGGAGACATTTTTGTTGTTATAACTAGGAAAGAGGTGGTGTAGGCAGAGGCCAGTGATGATGCTGGTGATAAATATCCTGCAATCCACAGGACAGTTCTCACTCTCACCTCAACAACAAATTATCTGGCCTGAAGTATCAATAATGCTAACGTTGAGAAACTACTCTAGAGCACTCCTGCCTGTGATTCTGACCCAAAGAAGTGGGACCAGGTCCATATTCTGTTGATCAACAGATAAAGAAATTAGGTATATGGGAATTAAAGTAATCTAGCATTATTCACCAGGATATCCACCTAGGGTAGAATCAAGGTGCGCATATAGTAGAAGAGGCTGGAATGGTTCCCAGGCCATACTACCTGTCTGTGATTGGTAGTGATGTTCTTATCAGGATCATTTTCAGCTTTCTCTGTAATGAATCAGCCATTGGTTTGGAAGGGCTAATCTGCACTATAGTCTCAGCTGTGCTATTTGCTAATTGAGTGACCTTGAGTGTGGGAGTCAGAATAATGGCCCCCACAGATGTCTTGGAACCTGTGAATACATTACCTTACATCAGGGGTGTCCAAATTTTTGGCTTCCCTGGACCACATTGGAAGAAGAAGAATCGTCTTGGGCCACACATAAAACACACTAACACTAATGATAGGTGATGAGCTAGAAAAAGAAAATTGCGGGGAAAAAAGCTCATAATATTCTAAGAAAGTTTGCAAACTTGTGTTGGGCCACGTTCAAAGCCTTCCTGGGCCTCATTCAGCCCATGGGCTACAGGTTGGACCAGCTTGCCTTACATGACAAAGGAAACTTGCATATGTGATTAGTCAAGAATCTTTTTTTTTTTTTTAAGATTTATTTTATTGTTTTTGACAAAGAGAGAGACAGAAAGAAACAGAGAGAAGGGGGAGGGACCAGAGCAGTCTCCATAGTTGTATGTCATCAGTTTTAGATGTGGTTTTGTTCCATACAGGTGGGTGGGGGCCTTTCACGTGGGAGGGGCCAAACCTGGGGCCACCCACATGGGAAACTCTCCCAGGCAAGAACTGAACTGGGGGCCTCCCACATGGGAGGCACACCCCAGTTTAGCATATGGGTCTGCACAGGCCAGGGTCTGGATTCGATTGTCAAACCCCAGGGCTGCAAATTGAGCACTTAACCTGCTGAGCCATCCCGGCTTCCCCTAGTCAAGGATCATGCAATGGGGAGATTACACTGGAATATCCAAGTGGGCCCAATATGATCATTAGGTTCCTTTTAAGTCAAAGATGGAGACAGGAGAGTTAGACTCAGAGGATTAAAAATGCTATGCCTCTAGTTTTGAAAACGAAATAAAGTTGGAAGAAGGGACCATGAGCCCAGGAATATAGGCCATCCAACTTCTAGAAGCAGGAAAAAGCAAGGAAATAGATTCTCCCCTAGAACCTCCAAAAGGAAGGTCACCCTGCTAATACTTTCACTGTAGCCCAGTAAGGCCCATTTTGGACTACTGACCTCCATAACTGCAAGATAATGACTATGTGTCATTTTAATGTATACAAAGTGTATGGTGATTTGTTATGACAGCTAGGAAACTACTATATTGAGCACATGTTTTTCCTTTTGATGTCCCACTGTAAAACAGGGCGTCAATTATTTATTCATTCAATAATTGTTTATTGGGGAAGCTGGGATGGCTCAGCAAGTTAAGCACTCGCTTTGCAGCCCCTGGAACCGAGGATCGAATCCCAGCCCCATCTTGTGTGGACCCATATGCTGAGCTGGGGTGTGCTTCCCATGCAGGAGGCCCCCAGTTTGGTTCTTGCCCCCTGGTTAGGCCCCTGGCTCGAGGAGGTGTGACTCCCATGTCAGAGGCATGGGCCCTGCCCACCTGTGTGGAAGGAAACCATGTCAAAAAAACTGATGACATACAACTGTGGAGACTGCTCTGGGGTCTCCCCCTTCTCTCTGTCTCTGTCAAAAACAATAAAATAAAATCTTAAAGCAATTATTTATTACTTGCCTATCATTTGTCAGGCATGATTCTAAGCACATGGGATAAAGCAGTGAAAAACGCAGATCAACCCCTACTCTAAATTAGTTACAGAAGAACAGTAAACAGCAAAAAATGTATAGGCATATAAAAGATATATAAGTGATAAGTACTATGAAGGACAATATAAGCAGGTAAGGGAGCTGGAGTCCATGCCTATTTCTTAGGAGGTATGCAGGGTAGTGAGGGAGAAAATCCTGCAGATAGCTGAAGGAAAGCTGCTTATTGCAACGGGAAAGTAAAAACACATACCCTGAGCTAGGAGCTTTAGGGACTTAAAGTACGGGGAGGGGGCCAGTGTGGGTATGATAACAATTACCTTACATAGCTGTTGTGAGAATTCCAGGCAACATAAATGAAACACCTTGGTTAACTTCAAAGCATTTGGCAATATTCATTATTATCATTGCTGTGGTCCCTTGGAGTATACCTATGGGGCTGCCAAGTGGCCAGTGGGTGACCTTTATTTCTTTATCTGTACAAAAGTGAAAAACAACATTGGTTGGCCCAAAGTCCTGAAAATTGCACACAGAGGCCCCAATAATAATAATAATAGGAGTATTTTCCCAACATGGTGCTGAGTGATTCTATGTGTGCCTTCAGACTGACAAATCTTTGTGGGTTGGTGAGGACAGGGAAGATGGATGAGAGATCATTGCCACTGTGACCAGCCTCATTCCTGTACCTCTGTGGTCCAGGAGGCCCACCAGCCTGATGCGACTTAGAACCATCAACTTTTTTTTCACAAAGGTGCACACCATCCTGGGAGGGACGTCACAGAGGAATTTACAGACCTTGGCCCCTGCCTGGCCAGGGCCTAGAAAGAAGCATTCAGGATATTAATAGATAACATCTGACAATCAGCCTTGCTGGCAACTAATCCCCCAGAGCAGATTGAGTTCTGCTGAAGGATGAAACTGAGATATTTGAAATATAATCCAAACACTTCTTTTTCTCAAGGCAGGAGGTGAAATGGTCTGTTTTTTATGAAGAGCTGAGAAAATTAAAATGCTGAAATGCTGCACGTGGCTTTGTGTTTGGGAGTAAGACTTTCCTTAGGTGCTGGGCATAGAGGGGAGGCACTGGGGTTAGGGTGCAAGCACAGGGGTTAGGGAGGAGGTGCTGGGGTAAGGTGTAGTTTCTGGGGGCAGAGGGGAGATCGGAGGAGGCTCAGGTTATGAGGCACCAGGAAGGCCCTGAGAGTCTAGAGCTGGCTGATATGCCTACCCATTAACATCTTTGGTTAAAGGGTTTTTTCCTATGCAGTTTGTATCTCTAATCTTGGAGTGACCAAGGCAAGGTCACAGACAATGTGTGTATTACATCCTTCTTTATGCTGAATAATCTACTTATAGCTGAAAGGCATTTTAGTCATTAATTTGATTATCCTGTTAGATGCTTTTTCCCCCTAAATGAGTTTTTGCAAGCTGTCTTTCTCTGCTTTTTGATAGATAAATGAAATAGCCTCAGAACTGAAAGATTAATGTGTGTGCTTTATCATCTGAGTGGAGAAACTTTCTCTTTTTAGAAACATAGTCACAGAAGTAAAGTGGACATCTTCAGCCCTTTCACTCACAGTTTTTATAAAACCTGTACTTGGACATTTGTTCTGCAGTCTGAAACCACTGTAAGAGGAAAGGTAAAGGTAAGCTAAGCAAGATGAGCAACTCCAACTTAGGTGAAATGCAAATAAAAAGAAGGTGAGGTTAGTGTGTGTTCTTAGTTCTGTGGGACCTGAATCCATGTGCACAAAAGCTTCAGAAAGACCAAACCAGACAGAAATCAGGCGTGCAGCCAGGATGGACAGCTAGAAAAACTCGAGGAACCTCAGCTGGTCAACCACTGCTATGCAGTCAGCTTCTTTCCCATCCTCAAAGTCGGAACAAATTCCTAGCTTATGTATTTGTTCTCAATATCTCAAGCAAAATCCTGCAGAGTACAGAGGAGAAATGTGAACCAAACACATCCTTCTAGTTTTGAAGTTCTTTGATATTCTTTGCCTTTTATTTTCTCAAAGCCTTGGTTTGTGTTGATACCATGAAATAACAGGATTCCCTTACCGTATTTTCCGGCATATAAGACGACCGGGCGTATAAGATGACCCCCTAATTTTACAGTTAAAACATAGGTTTAGGCCTATATTCGCTGTATAAGACTACAGCCTCGGAAGTAGGGGGTAGTCTTATACAGCGAATATAGGCCTAAACCTATGTTTTAACTGTAAAATTAGGGGGTCGTCTTATACGCCCGGTCGTCTTATATGCTGGAAAATACGGTACATTATAAGATAAACAGGCTAGTGAAAAGTAATTGTGAAGCAAATTTTTACAGAAAAATTAAGGCTATCTATGAGAATTGCTTTAAGTGGCACATTCATTCATTTTATTCATCAAAGAGTTGTGGTGCCTACTAGATGTCAACACCTGAGATCAGCATCGGACACAGGGCAAGTGTGAGACAAGACCTTCTCCTGGACCTCCTGGAACAAACCTGCAAATACACAAATATACAACTAAATTACAAATTATTGAAAGTGTTATGAAAGAAACAGGCTGGATATCATGCTAGAAAGCTATGATTGGCAAGTAAAAGATGAGGGAAACAACTTTGAGTTACCAAGGATGGCTTTCCTAAGACTTCATCTGAGAATTGTGTGATCATCCAGGATATTGTTATGGGCCAGAAATGAAAATAATTTTCATGCTAGCTATTCTGGGAAGATGGGAAAGCCTGTATTTACAAAGGGAAATTTTGATTTTTTGAATCACAAGGGGTGAGAGGAGCCTGTCACTCTTATGCTTCTAAGGAGACTTTCCCTGGTGCCTTCTCACCCACCCCCTGCCTCCTGCATTCCATAGCCCCTTCCCAGTGTTTTCCCCCCTAGCTAATCCCAGTATCTGACATACTTTCTAATTTACTTATTTATCTAGTTTACTGTCTGTCTCTCCCACCAGAACATGAGCTCTATAAGAACCTGAATTTGTCCATTTTATTCATGATGACTTGTCTCCAGTGCCTAGAAAAGTAACTAGGTGTTCAGTGAATACCATTTTCACTACACAAAGCTATTTCTTTTTGTCCCTGAGGAGGAGTATGGCATAGAAGAAAGATCAAGAATTTTGAAAACTTACAGACTTGGAATAATATGCTGTATTTTACAGGGTTGTTGTGAGATTTTAAATTAGAAGATGTACATAAAAAATATAATATATATTTATATATATTATAATAAATATTATAATAAATATTCTCTTGTGGCTTTTCATCTTTCTTTTCCTCAGTGCACTCAGTGAGGATGAGAGGTATAAACATTGTGAAGTAGGAGAAGGTATCTAATATTTCTCCATTCCCTTGTTGGGTCCCCCTAGTCTCTTTCAGTTCCTTTCTTGGTCACACACAGAACCCAGCTGCAGACTTTCATCATGCCCATTCCATTTCTACCTATCTGTTGTACTAGGTCCTGGGTGAGGATCCTTGGCTTTGGTTTATAAGGGAACAGCTGCTAACTCTGTATCCAGTTCATGCCAAACCCCTAGCTGACTACCACTGTGGCAGGAGTAGGCCAATCGTCCTTACTGTGTGTGTGTAAGAGTGGGTGAAGCAAGCAGAGACCCCATCACCCTTTTGGGGCTCAGCCCCCTCTGCAGGCAGTGATGAGGAGACTGCCACAGCATGCCTCCTTATCTATCCCATTTTCATGCTTGCTGACTGATCTCAAGAAAAATCTGTTTGAATCCTCTTTCCTTGGAATAAAGCAAAAGAATGAAGTACAGTAGTCTTCCTTATCCTCATGAGATTCATTCCAAGACCCCCAGTGGATGCCTGAAACTGCTAATAGCACTGAACTCTATGTACACTGTGCTTTTTCCTACATGTACATATCTGTGATAAAGTTTAATATATAGGCACAGTAAGAGATTAACAACAAAACTAATAGAACAAACAATGATTATAATGACATACTGTGCTAAGAGTTATGTGACTGTGGTCTCTTTCCAAATACCTTACAGTATATTTACATTTCTTGTGATAACATAAGATACCATGCCTACATATGAAGTGAGGTGAAGGACATAGGCATTGTGGCACAGTATTAAGCTATTTACTATAAGGGTTATAATAGCGCAAGCACTGTGATACCACAACAGTCCTCTGGTAACTGAGATGACTACTAAAGGACTGGTGAGTGGGCTGTGTACACAGGGTGGATATGCTGGACAAAGGGATAATTCACTTCCTGGGTGAGAAGAAGTGGGACAGTGGGAGATTTCATCACACTGCTCAGAATGGCATTCAATTTAAAATTTATGAATTGTCTATTTCTGGATTTTTATTTTTTACTAATGTCTTCATACTGCATGCGATTACAGCTAACTGAAATTGAGGGAAGTGAACCATAGGTGAGGAGAAATAATGTAGTACAGAGGGAGAAAAGCAAGGCTAAAGATCAGAGGCATAGAGAAAATATAGTGCAGAGAGGAAAGGTGGGAGACAGAAGAAAGGAGATAAAAGAATGAATGAAAGAGCAAATGAGCACAATTCTACAATACATCATCTATGGGTTGCATTGTGTGCTCAGCACCCAGAGTCAGTTGTCCTTCCATCACCATGTATTTGATCTATTGTACAATTATACACCTGAAACCTATACAATTTTACTAATCAATGGTACCTCAATTAAATTAATTTTTAGAAAAAGAGCAAAGGAAAATAGAGGCAGTGGGTAAACGAGCCTGCTAAATGTTGACATACCTTATACCCAGAGAGAAGATGATAACAGCAAGGTCTTTGAAAATGCTAGCATGGTAGTATCTCCACCTTGGATACTATTTCTAATAATAAAAGTAATAATACAATAATATTTAGGAAACACTGCTAAAAGTTTTACGTACATTATCTTCTCTTCATGTTCCTTTTAATTGAAGGGAAATCCTATTATTCATATACTCAGTATTCTTCAAAAGGGTCTCATATTAGTCAGTGAAAACCAGTAATCTTATGCAATCTACTTCCCACTCCCATCTCTCAGTATAATCTACGGGTACTTCACACCCCCATCCCTGAAAATATTTGCTCCCACACTTTCCCTTGCTCCCTCCATTCTATCCACATTGGCCTCCTTGCTATTCTTGATCAAACCAATCATTCTGCCTCAGGACCTTTGCACTGGTTCTTATTTTGTCTAGAAGAGTCATCGTTCAGGTCCTTAGGATGTTCTCTTTGCCTACTTTGGGACTGTTCTTCTGTCACTTCCTAAGTAAAAGCTTCCCATGAAAACTCCCTGTATAAAGTCAATTCCCCACTGCCATCACTTTTTCCTGTTACCCATCCTCCTCATCTTTCTTTAATCTTCTCTGTACTACTTATCATCACCTGGCATATAATATTTTCTGTCAGTTATTTGTCTTTTGACTTCAGACTATTAAGTAGAGGAACCATGTCAGCTTTTTTCTTGATTTGTAATAGATTCATGAGTACTGTATCCTTACAACAGCCCAAGGAGGTAAATACTGCTTTTCGTTATCCATTGTATGAAAGAGAAAAATTAAGCTTACATCAGATAAGTACATTTTCTAAGGTTATAGAGAGGAGATGGTTAAATCAACTTCAGATAATGATCTATGAATGTCCAGGGCTAATGCTCTAAACCTTTGTGTTAAGCAGTTTCCCAGAGAATTTCCATACTGTCAGGGCATCTTTTGCACAGCGTAGATTATTATAGTACCTGGCTCATAGTGAGAGTTCAGTAAGAACTCAACAAATTACTATTATCATAATCATTATGGATTTTATTTACTACACATAAGAAGAGGAAGATTTGGTTGAAATGTTGTCTGTTCATAAATTAGGTTTTTTAGGAAAGTGCTTCTAAAATTTGGAAATGGGACAAAACAATGATTTAATATACTTTCACCACCACCCCATTCTCTCTGTCTCTCTCTGTCTCTGTCTCTATCTCTTTCTGTCAAAAACAGTAAAATAAATCTTAAAAAATATATATCTATATATCTATATCTATATATATATATATATATACTTTCACTGTCATACCAGAAAATTGTCTAACAAGCTCTCCCAAATTAAGCTAATTTTGTTTAGCTTAATATTTGCCATTGATTACAGTAAAGACTATAATGTTGATATTAGCATGTGGAAAACTAAGAAGATGAAAATCGCTATTGTCAAATAGACAAGCAATGATTTCTAACACTAGAAAAGATAAACCCCCAAGTTTTAGGGTCTTAAGACTAGCTATTTATTTATTTAATCACTTCATTTTAATTTTTTTCTCATTTTTATTTTTCAATTATATTTGATATATAATACTATATAGGTTTCATGTGTACAGAATAGGGATGAAACATTTATATAACATACAAAATCCTCATTCCCATATATCTGGTTCCCATCTGACAACATATCTCCTTATTACAGTGTTATCAAATCTGTGTCCTCTGTGCACTTTACATCCCTGTGATCATTTTGTAATTATGAATTTATACTTCTTGATTTTTTACCCCTTTTCACCCATCCTACCTACCCTCCTCCCATCACCCCAACAAATCTAGTACTCATCTGATGCCACCCATAGTTATTGCAATATTATTGACTATATTCCCATGTTATATCCTGTATCACCAGAACAATTACATTGTAACCATCAAACTGAACTGCCCAATCCCTTCCCCTATTTCACCCCTCCCCCAGCCCTCCTCTCATCTGGCAACAAACCAAATGTTTTCTGTATCTATGAATCTGTTCCTGTTCCACTTGTATATTGTCTTCTTTGTATTTCATTTATAAGCAAAGTTAACTTGCATCTGTCTTCCTCTTTTTGACACTCCACTGAGTGCAATAGCCTCTATGTCTTTGTTTTTTATTCTTTATTTGTAATTTATTTTTAAATTTATTGGGGTGACTCTGATTGGTAAAAATTATATAAGTTCCAGGTGTTCAATTCTATATTACATTGTCTATGTATTGCATTATATGCTCATCACCTAGATCCAGATCTCTTTCCATCACCATATATTTGATGTCCTCTTTCTATACCTCCCCTTCTGGTTTACCCTCAAGTAACCACTAAACCAGGGATTCCCAACCCCGTGCCCGTGGGCGCCATGGCGCCTGCGGCCCGATTTGTGTACGCCTGCCATTATTTGACTGCATCAGAAGTTTTTCATAAACACTAAGTAAAACTATAATTTATTTTTATACATTTGTTAGAATTTTAAAATATTGTTTGAGTATCTACACAGGTTTATTATATTTGTTGGTATGTTTGCGATATCGTATGTATACGTTTTTCCCTAGCTTTCGCCTTTGTACATGTCTTGTCTTGTTTAGCCGCTGCACTCTTTAAACTCTCCTCCACCCAACCGGGAGACGCGAAGTTGCCATTTGGATTGCGGTTGCTGGATTGATCGGGTCGTGACGGTTAGCTAGGATCACAGTGTTTTGATATATTCGATATTAAATGAACTTAGGTAGGTAATCTATTATTATGGTGGCAATTTGATATGATATTGTAGTTCTATAACTATTTTTATTTTGATTTTTTTAGTCCTAAAATGAGTGGACCAAATAAGAGATAACGAACCTATAATTTTAACACAGACTGGGAGGAATCATATTGTTTCATTAATTTAAAAGGTAAATGCGTTTGCCTGTTGTGTGGCAGTAGTATTGCAGTGCCGAAAAAACAGAATGTTGAACGTCACTTTCAGACAAGTCATACCACTTTTGATACGAATTATCCACTTAAATCTGAAGTAAGAAAGAAAAAAATAAA
>PVKE010023865.1:0-24261 GCA_004027555.1 Craseonycteris thonglongyai | reverse complement strand
GATATTAACATGTTGAAGTTGCTATTATGGAGGCTATTTATTTTCTTCTTTTGATTATATTTCAGGGACAGAATGAGTCAATAAGACAATTCATTCGTTCTTACTAGTACCCACAGAGAGCTGCTGGAATAATCCAAGGTTTGGTTTGTTCCCCAGCCCAAATTGCTTTCAGTCCAAGTTCACAGAGAGCAGCTGCTCTTTTCCTGGGACTGTGTGGGCCCCGAGACATACAGGAGGAGCAAGGGTAGACCACGAGGGAGCTGACCCCCTACTGCCTCCAAATGCACATGTTGGCGAAAAGTTAGGAAACTCCTTTCCAAGCCAGGTTCAGTGTGAGGATGCTTTGAGATGTGGTTTTGCTTGGTTCCATTTGACTGAATTTTCCATGGCGATGAAGCCACACATCTTCCCTTTCTCTGGATTTTGATGCACGATCAAGTATTTCAGAATCTGATACCTGCTGTCACAATCACATTTTCCTTTTCTCAAATCCTCGATCCCTAAATGTCTCAAATTGAGATTCTACTGTGCATTAAAGCAGCACCCAAAGAGAATTTGGCCACACAATTTACTCTGCAGGCCAGGAGTGGTATAAAAATAGCCAACCTGCTGAAATATTCATTTGAGCCACATTTGCTTGAATGTGGTGATGTTGCTGCTGCCAGTAACATTTCCTGGGCTTTTTTCCCCCACCTCAGGGCCGAAATGGTAACTTCCAGAGAAAGCCCCAGCAAAAAGAAGCGCGCTGTGGAAACTGCAAGGGTAAGCACCAAAATGGAGGCTTCAAGGCTCTTGGCTGTTCCAGCTATGTTATAAGTCAGGATTCCTGTTACCAGCACATCTTGATTCCAAGTACTTACTAAACTGACTGAACTCATTCTCAGGTTTCACCATGTGCAGGAAAACATTCAACCTTTCCACCCTTGCCACACACAACCTGTCCCAAAAGTGGCTGCATTGTACTGGACACATCGATGAATCCTTTTGTTAAAAGGTCTTCTATTCTCAGCTTAAAAAGCTGCTTCTTGTACTCTGCAGTTGAAATAAGAAAATAAGTCTGTTGAATTGAGGTAGGATCCAATATAGAATTTTTTCTTTAGAAAACTTTTTGCCTTCATCTACATTGGGTCTGAGTCTAGGGACACCTAGTTTTTACAGATGAGCTAGGCCTATATCAGCACAGGCTACTGATAAGAGAAAACTTCATTTAGAGTAGTGCTGGGCTGGTCCCAGTAATATTTAATCTCATTTGTGAGGTCTGTTCCCCATTAAGATAGTCATACATTACTACTCCTCCATTTCAGGGTTTCTTTTCCATAGTAGTCTCTAAAATAGTGTCCTTTTTCTTTTTTTCGTCTTTTGAAATAGCTGTTATTTATTCCTTTTCCTTCTATCTCTCCTAAGTAGCTCTGACTATTAAGTATCCAAACACTCTTAGCTCACCTCCCTCACCTTCCCAGAAACCATACATAACATGACCAGTAACCTAGCAAACATTTGCATATGCATTCATTCAATAAACTTTTACTGGGTCTTCTATGTACTAGGGATATCACACTCTCTTCTAAAAATGCCAACAATGGAAAGCTAGACAGACAGTTACCAATAGATGTGCTATGTGTGGGAATAAAGGAAACACCCGGTACAAAGGAACTGGAAAGGAGAACCTCCCTCAGGCCAGGATGTGAGGGAGAGTTCCTGTTGTAGCTCAGAGTAGCTCAAAGAATTAAGACTAGGAGGAGAGAGTACAGTGCTTTTGGTGAATGCAAGCCAGTGCACCTGGTGTTTGGAGTAGAGTGCTGGGAAATGTTATTGGAGAGGTCAGCATGGTCTAGATCATGAAAGGCCTTAAGGCTACTGTCAAGATTACAGAAATTCCCTAAAATGTTTTTTTAAAAGATTTATTTAATATTTTTAACAGAGATAGAGATAGAGAGAAGAGGGAAGGCTCAGAGCAGTCTCCATGGCTGTACATCATTAGTTTTCAACATGGTTTTGTTCCACACAGGTGGGGAGGGGCCATGCAGGGTAGGAACCAGCCAGGGGCCTCCCTCATGGGAGGCTTGCCCTCTCGAGCAAGGGGCCGAACACGGGGTGGGGGAGAGGGGCAGGCAAGAATGGAACTGGGGGCCTCCTGCATGGGAAGCACACCCCAGTTCAGCATATGGGTCTGCACAGGATGGGGCCAGGATTTAATCTCGGTCCCCGGGGCTGCAAAGCAAGTGCTTAACCTGCTGCACCATCCAGGCTCACCCCTTAAAACATTTTTAAGTAGAAAAGTTAAATAATTTTTACTCCTAAAAGATTATTCTGTCTCCTGTTGGCAAGACATTGTGCTAGGTACAGGGGTACACCCAAACATGTAAAATCTGATTTCTTTCTAGGAGCTTGTTATTTAGTTGGAGAAAGTGAACCCTTTGGGACTTAGACTTCTGCCTTTGTGGGAAGGTGCAGGCTGTAGGACCCCTTGTGCCATGGCCAGCTGGCCTATGCAGTGATTTTAGGCAGATGGTTGCCCTCTTCTATAGTCCCATCCTTTAGAGAGGGAAGAAGAAGAAATGAAAAAGTACAAAAGGAGTACAGAAGCTCTGGAGAACAAAGACACTTTATACAACCAAGATAATTACTGTTAAAGGAACATTTCTTTCACTTTCTACCCTTCATACTTTCCTATTCTTAGTTTGACAAATCATCTCCCTCAAGAACAGTACTCACAGTTTCTCACTCAACATAATTACCTTTTCAACCTGATACTGGGTTTAGAAAAAACTCTTGAGAAAAAAAAAAAAAGGAACATGTTTGTTGATTTTGACTCAAAGCCCACAGGTTTCCAGTGTAGACCCTGTTCGCAGAAGAGAGGATTTCTCCTAAATTAAAGTGATCACAGCGACTCAGTGTAAATCACTTGAACTGGAAAAATTTAATTTGCTCCTATGGTCCAATGCTTACTATTTCCTCACCCCTTTGGGGGAAGGTAGGGTGTAGGATCACAATCAGTGTGAATTATGCACGTTTGAACATATTGGGAGTCGCTGTGGGGAAAGCTTAGAAGTCTACAGCACATATTTGAATAAGGTCTCTGTTTCTTTAAAGGTGTATTGGGGAAAATGGGAAGGAAGAGCAGACCCATTCCCTTTGTTATCCCAGGTCCAAGACCTATATATCCTGACTTCAGAAGGATAAAAAAATGACCCAGAAGTGAAACAGACTGCCATGTACATAGGGTGTTTTTGTTTGTTTATTTTTTGTTTTTGTTTTGTTTTTTTGCCATTGCTGCTTGAACTGCACTTCTAAGCAGATTTGGTCCTGAACATACAGAGGACAACCTTTTGTCAGTTTTCAGGGTATTATACCCTGTTGGATGTCCTAGATGGTACCTCAGTCTTAATTTCAGTCTATAATGTTTTTCCTCCCTTATGATGTTTGCCTGAGAAAGACCTGTCTCAAGGTTTCAGGAGAGCGCAAAAGCTAAACTGTCCTGTGAGGGGAATCTCCCCTGGTCCAGAGGTAGGCCCCACCTCTGCCCTTGGACTTTTGCCCTCCTGGTTCCCACCACCAACCTTACTAGATACTTTCATTAGGGTCAGTGCAGCAGGATTTAAATTTGTAAGAATCATTCCCTCAAGCTAGAAATCAGAGCTGGGAACTCAGTTCCATCTCCACCCTGTCTGGAAGAGGTAAGAGATGGTTGCCTTCTTTCCCAGGGTTCCGTTTTACTTTTTTTTTTTTTTTATATCTTTTTATATTTATAGAGAGTAATTATTTTATCTTCAGTGCATATTTATTTCTATTTTACTTTTGACAGATAGAGAGAGAGACAGAGACAGCTAGAGAACCGAACAGTGGGAACTCCCCAGTTCAGCATGTGGGTCTGCCTGGGCCGGAGCCGGGATTCGATCCTCGATCCTCGGTCCTCGTGGCCTCAAAGCGAGCGCTCAACCCGCTGAGCCGTCCCGGCTTTCCCATCCGTTTTACTTTTATAGGAGTATAACCAGGTGGCTGCCTGTGTGGTCTAGAATTTGATAGCTGGTGGAAAAGTTTATGTCAGAAATAACAGCTTGTGTTTATGATAGGGGCTGTGTCCTAGCTTTCTTAGGGGCTTGCTATGCCTTTGCCTCTAAGACCCACCTTGACAGTCTGTATCCCCTAGCTATAGAATTCTTCACCAGTAAAATGGCTAAGGAGCACCCAGGACTGCTGGCTAGTCAGGCCGTCAGTTTCTGCCTAGGAGAGGGGAGTGGCCAGTTGGCAGAGATTCCCAAAGGATATATATGAACAGTGTTTCTGACTGAGGGAGTCTATTGGAAATGTGGGTTTGGAACCAGGCTGTAGAATGTCCACTTCAAAGGAAGCTCTGTAAAGGGATAACACAGGGAGGAATCATAAGATTGCATTGTGGTGTACTGGCTGCTTACATGGTCATGTTTCCACTGTCCCAGCTCTAGCCATGCTGATCATTTTACCTGTCCATGGCACCATGTCTTTTTGTGTCATGTCCCTGTCTAGAATGCCCTGCTCTCTCTGACCATCTCATACCCATTATAACAAAATTCATTCATCCATCAAGGCTCCATTCACGTAGCACTTCCTCTTTAAATCTTCCTTAACTAATCACCACCCTTTCCATGTATGTCTTCATCCACCACAGCAGCACTCTATCTAGACTCATGGTGTAGTCTCATCACACTGCCTTATAATAGTCTATGTGTCATTGTTACCACATAGATTATACATTTCTCCTCAGTAAAGTTAAGGTCCTCTTGATTTCTGAAACCACAGTATTCAGTTGGCACTCAGTAATAGTGAATGGTAAATTAAACCCAGCTTGCTTTGTTCTCGGCTCTAAAGTCTTATTATTTTAGAAGGACAGTGGTTAGGAAGCTCAAATGGGAAAAGGACATTTGTAGAGAAGGAAGGCTAGAACCTGCCTGGGCAGAGTCAGAAGCCAGGCCCCAGCACTGATGTGAAATCAGTTCACCAACAAATAGCATTCAGACCACCAAGTTGAATAGGAGTAAAGTTTAAAACTTTCTTGATCCTCTTTTTTTTTTTTTTTTCTAATCAGAATAGGAAAAGAAAACCCCAGCAGGAATGTCAAGAGACCTCAGCATTTGATACCACTGATGTCCAGGAAAAGGGTAGGTTCTGGAAATTTTGTTATTTATTCTCCTTTAATAATCGTTCTATCCTTTTAGTTCTTGGATGAGCAGAGAAGCGCGGAGCTCTGAGTCTGGGCACGCTTGGTGGGTGCTGTGCCTTGCTCTCATAGAGGTACCTGTTGGCCATCCTCTGTCTGGAGGCCTGCCCTTGAATAATAGAAGCCATGTACCACCACCCCCAGCTCCCAAGAGGAATGAAGGGAGTCAATGTATGTACTTCCTGTGCTTCTGATGGTGAAACTGATGTTCTCTCACTGTTTCAGAACAGTTCCATGTAGGGTGGTAGTTTTACAGAAAAGTTGGGAGGGATATGTTTTACTTTTCTGTCCTGCTGGAGGACCGTCTCTGGGTAGCTGTATCTCTTCTTCCCTTTGAGGCATTAGTGTTAATATTGAAGGTGCAGTGGATGCTGGGCAAGGCTGGGAATACATGTCAAGGTGTTGCCCTTTCAACTTGCAGATCTTTTACCCAGCACAGGAATTCATTGTGGACTGCAGCTATCAAATGCAGGGATGTAGGCAAAGGAGTTCTTCAACAAGTTGTCATTCCATGTGAAGACACATCAGCCGTGGTGTGTGGCTGGGACTTAAGTAGTATAAAAGTCTCAGGGGCCTGACTTGGAAAATACTCCAAGGTCAGAATAGCATCTTACTGAGCTGAGGTAAAATTGGGAGGATCAGAACAAACAATTCATCTGGCTTCAAAAAATCCTGGTGTGAGGTTGCCCTTGACTCATGCTGGGTGTCCTGCTTATAGGAAAGTAGCCCACGGACTAACATCTTTCCCTACCTGAGTGTTTTCCTTGCAGATTCTAAGTGGGAGGACAGCCTAGCAGGGCAGATTACCCCACCACTGCAGCAAAGCAATCCATCTCCACCTAAAGAACCCACAGAGCTGGGAACCAGGGGCTTGTTTGGATTTCTGAGGTAGGACAGACTTCTCTCCTGCCATCAAACAGACCCAGCTCAAGTCTGCCTCATTGAGTCTGTCAGGGAAATTAGGATAGAGAAGAAAGCAGATTACCTGCATAATTTCTATTTTGTCCAGGACAGATGATGGAAATGAGACTGAGCACAAGGGCCCTAACTGTGAATTTAACAAAAACTGTCTTTTTATTTTTACACAACCCACCGACCCAGTGTGCCTAGCATTGGGTGTGGTTCCATAAGTGCTGCTTGGATAGAGGCTGTTCTTGTACTTGGGTCATTCAGATGATTTGGTTACCAAAATGCTTCCATTCTCCCCTCTGAATCTAGGCTGTGTCTTCAGAGTCCTTTTTGGAGAGTACAATTAGCAAATCCCTTTATCTTTCTAGAGCTCAGCCATCCCATTACGGTTCTTCTTTATTCCACCCACCCCCACCTCCGCCTGAGTATAATCTAATTTGGAAACCTTTTCAAATGCTGTTCCAGACTTGAATTTCCATTCAGTGGGTCCCCAGAGCAAAAACACACTAGCTAATGGAACACTAATGGGACCTGGGAGAAGGGAAGGGGGGACCTCTAAGTTTCAACCTGTTCTGCTTTCTTTTCGCAGCTCTCTCTTCCCATTTCGGTATTTCTTCAGAAGGAGCAGCCAGTGAGCCTTCCAAATGCAGTGGTGGGAAGTCCTCTCACAGTGACTCTTCCCATTCCGTCCTCTGCTTATGACATTCCAGTCATGGGGAACGAGGGCCCCAAACTCCTTGAGTCCTTTTGTGGCTTTGTCCTGTCCTTTGTCCCTTTACAATAGAATTTTTTGTTTGTTTGTTTTAGTTTAAAACTAAGAAAAGAATGGAACTTTCTAAAATACTCTAGTCTGAGAATTGTAATACTTTGAGGTCCAGTTTAGGGTTTTCATCTCTAGCACTTAGGATCCTAATGACAATAAATTATGTATGAAGAGTTATTGACTGAATATAGTGAAGTAGAGAGAATATGAGAGAGCAAACTCTTTCCTCACTATACAGGGGAGCAATGCCTGAAAACTCCCCCGGGTCTACCTGGTTATTGCTTTGGGTGGGTGAGGTCTGCACCTGTCCTCGAATGTGAAAATTCCCTGCTGGGGGGTAGGGGATGAGGTCTTACAAGACTCACTGTCCTGAGCCCTGCTGACCCTCAAGAAACCATCTCTCCCCAGTTCACCCAGTTTGGCTCCAAAATGCAGCCTCACAGTAGCTAAATGCTTCCCACCCACCTATCCCTCTGGTTTTTGACAGTAATGCAGGTAAGTTTATCGAATTATTGGGAAGTCAGTCCAGGTTGGGGCCCTGGAGAAGACCAGGGCACCTGAGCTCTGCCTTCATGGAACATAAGGGCTGCTCCAGGACAGACAGATTAGACTTGTGTTGTGTGGGCACAGAGGATCAAAATAATAGGAACTGAGGGAAACTCATTTTAGCTTAGAGATGTTTAGTTTAGAATGGATCACCTTGTGAGATAATGAGCTCTTGTCACCTCTAGTCTTTAAACAGCTGATTTATCTGTCAGATACTGGAAGGCTCCCATGATGAGTGGGAGAGATGGGGCTGGACTGTTGAGACCCCTTGTTTTGCTGTCTTTACCTGGGGTTGGAAAGAAGAAGAGTGGGTTGCTACGGAAGGGCCAGGACCTGAGGGGAGGAGGGCAGAAGGGGAACCTTGTGCGTCAGGACTGGAGGACTAGGGACAGGTTGTATTTACAGCCTTTGCCCTACTATCCCAAGCAGTCTGCTATACAAAGCTGCTGAAAGGCACAACTCCAGAGTCTGGAGATCTGAGAGCTATCTGACTCTGACTGGCTTACAGTGAAGCCTTGGCAAAGTCGCTTCTCTCTCTGGTTCTTATTTTCTCATCTGGAAAACGAAGGGGTAGGATTTGATGAACTCTCAGTGTCTTCCAGCTCTGGCAGTCTGTACAGCTAGCTGGCTGCGCCTTTCTGAGCAGGTCAGTGAAGCAGCAGCCCTGGAGTGTGGGGGCCCAAATCACCACAGGCTTCCTTCTGATCTCCACCCCATTCCAGCCCCCCACCCCTGCCCCTGTAGCTTCTGCTAAGGGTCTTTTTCCAACTTTACACATTTTTGTCCCAGGTGAATTTAGCACCATACATGGATAGTAGGAGATTTGGGTTCCAAATCAGCCCTGATGTTGACTGTGACCTTTAGTAACATTCTTTCTCTGAGCCTTAGTTGCCTCACCTGTAAAATCAGAGCTAGAGCTGGACTAAACGATGGGATTTGCTGCGGTCAGCAGCTTTAGGCTCCTCTAGGAGTTAGTCCTGGTTGTTCAGGGGCCAGGGGGAGCTCTACCTTATAGCTGACCCTCAGGATGAGAAGTCATCCACTTGATAGTGAAAGGAAAGCCCTGAAATGGACTTAGAACTGCACTCCCCTTTCCCACTTCCCTCCTGGTTCTGCCACCAAGCATATCTCAGGAGACTGCCACTGGTATCATCTCCCTTGTCCATAAGAATCTCCTCCACAACCCTTCCCTCTGCAGTGGATAAAGGAGACAGGTAGGACTGAGATTAGTAGTTATAAGGTTGGGGTGGTGAGGCCCTGAACAAGAAAGTGTCTTGCCCAAGACCACACAGCAAAGAAGAGAACCCAGGTAGCCACAACTCAGCCGTCTTGAGCCCTCTCTCTCCAACTGCACACAAACTGCCCACTCCACCAGCTCCTGAGCCTTTCTCCACACTGACTTCCCTGCCCTGGACCTCTGGCAGCTCTCAAACAGAAAGGAAGCAGAAACTGGCAGAATCTGCTCTCCTAGGACCACACCTCAGAGATGAGCTGGAGCTCCCAGGTGGGATTGCTGAAGCCTCTGGCAGGGCAGGAGGCCTGAAAGCAGATCGCGAGGGCGTGGCTACCAAATGCTGGCTTATAAAAATCCGGAGAGCCAGCATTGTCTGGAGACCAGCGCTCGGCAAGCCACTCAGCTCCTGGGCCTTGGAAGTGGTAAGCCCCCTGAGGCAGGAGGAGCCTTGGGAGGGCCTGGGGACTACAGATGGGGTCCTGCAGGTTAAGATGGGGCAGGTGGAGAGAGGCAGATGTTTGTGCTCCACATGGTAGGAGAAATGCCAGGGGAAAATCACCATAGTGGGCTGACATACAAGTCACATGCAGAGACAGCTGCTTATACTCGCACCCATCCAGAGAGGCACTCACAGGCAGACACACACTCCCAAAGGCAGATACAGGGAAAAGACAGCCTCACGCAGGCTTGCCTCACCCCCGTCAGATGGGCTAACCTAGCCATGGTTCATTCACCTGGAAGCATGCAGTATTTAAAGAACTCCCCCGCCCACCTGTATACCCATGTAGAGACATCTTTCTACCCACTGTGTTTCAGATGCCCATGGAGTCCCCCCAAGCCCTGCTTTTCGGCCTGCTGGTCCTGGCAGTCACTGAGGGCTGGGGTCAGCAGGTGGCCATCCCAGGCTGCCACTTGCACCGTGAGTAACCCTGGGAGCTGAGAGCTGGGTGGGACCGGTACTGAGGGAGCCTTTGCAGAGGCAGGGTCTACCACTTGCCTGTTTCCTTCTAGCCTTCAATGTGACGGTGAGAAGTGACCGCCAAGGCACCTGCCAGGGCTCCCATGTGGCACAGGCCTGTGTGGGCCACTGCGAGTCCAGTGCCTTCCCTTCCCGGTACTCGGTGCTGGTGGCCAGTGGCTATCGACACAATGTCACCTCTGTCTCTCAGTGCTGCACCATCACCAGCCTGAGGAAGGTGAGGAGGCCCAACCCCACAGTGGCTCACAGGGGGTTGGGGGACACAGAGGCGAGGGGGATCTAAGATGGCCTAAGGAAAGGGACTGGAACACAGACCCCCGCCTCCCCCTCTCTCACAGGTGAAGGTGCAGCTGCAGTGTGGGGGGGGCCGGAGGGAGGAGCTGGAGATCTTCACAGCCAGGGCCTGCCAATGTGATATGTGTCGCCTCTCACGCTACTAGCCTGTCCTTGCCCCGCCTCCCTGCCTCTGGGCAGAGGGTTTGAGCTGGAGTACGTCCTGTATGCCCTGAGCCTCACTGAGGACAGCAGCTCTAGCCATCTTAAGATCCTGTGACTGTCACCTCCTGAGAAGAGAGGAGTTTCTGCCTCTTTCCTGCCTCTGCCTAGCCTCCTAACCAGTTTTGCATCATTTCACTACCCTCTTTATCCCTACCCCTTAATAAAGCAAGCAGTCCTCAAGTTTCTGTCTTTATTAAGTCTTCCCCCAGCCAGGGGAAGGGGGACAGACCATGGTAACTGTGGCTCCCCCTTGCCCCAGGACACGGGAATGAATTTCTTCTGCCTGTGCCCTCACCCCTCCCCCTGCCCAATAAATAAAAAGGGGACAAGGAAGTACAGGATGAGGGAGGGGAGGGAAGGACACCCAAGCCCAGGACAGTGTCTTGTGTTGGGGGTGAGCAGGGGAGAATAAATAGACCATGGATCTCATGGTGGAGCGAAGAAGGACCTCGCGCTGGCACGAGGTGGGGTAGGCTAGGAGCTGAGGCCCCTTGCCCTAGGCCGGGAGCAGGTGGAGGGAACCTGCCTGTAGTCTGGAGCCCAGCTTTGTGGGGCAGGGGCAGATCCCTGATGGCAGCTTCCCAGTCAAGTTTGCCCTGGTCAAGTCCTGCCACAAGGGCCTGAGAGTTCTGTTGCCAGGACCACCAGCTTCTCTCCTCCTCTCTCCACAGTGAAAGCTGCCCACTCTGGGCCAGGCAGGGAGCTCTCAGCCCACTCTGGCAAGGCCAGGGGTAGGTGTGTGTAGGCCCCTGGGCAGGAGAGGGGATGGAGGGATTGATAGCTCTGGGTTTAGCTCCTCCCCTTCTGGGGGAATCTCTAGCTCTGATCCCCACTGGTCGCCACCTGGAGTGTAAGGCGCTGGATGGGGGGCTCTTTGGCCCCCGGGGTCCCCTGTAACCGGCGTAGCCGTAGCTCCTCCAGGCCTTGCCACAGCTCCTGACGTTCCCGGGCCTTCTGCTGCTCCCTGGGGGGATAGGGTGAGGCAGCCCTCCTACCTGGGGCCCCCTGCAGTCCAGCGCCCCTCACCACCACCCCATCTGCAAAGGGACTCTGTGGGAAACTCCCACTTTGGGAAGAGAGCACTGAGGAGAGACTGGTCATGGAGCAGATGGATTAGCCTGGCTCTGAGAGGCCTGGCTGAAGGAGAGGAAGCTCCCGGGAGCTGAAGTCCCCTACCTGGATGCAGGGGGCATTGGGCATGAATGGCCCAGTGCTTGCCAGGAACACAGGGAGAGACTTGAAATATCTGATCAGATGGGATGTGGGACATCCTCTTGGGTCCCCTCCAACCATGAGGTGGTTCCTTCCTGCTTTCCTCCCCTCTCCTATGTCCAGCCCCCAACACTCACTGCTGCTTTTCCAGCTTGTAGGAGGCTGTGAGCTCATCAAACAGCTTCCCATTCATCTCCATGAAGGTCTTGAGCACATTGTAGATCAGAGATACGATGGTTCTTAGCAGGTCAAGGGATGGGGGTGAGGAGATGAGAGCAACTTCAGTTAGGCCCTACCTCCCTCTCCAGGGCTCTGCCTATTCCTAAACACCCCCAGCACTGCCCTCTGCCTGCCCCTCTCACCACCCCTCAATCTTCCTCTTTAGCTAGGAGTAAGCCCAGGTCTCCGCTGGCTCCTGGGGGCTGCATCAAGGCCTGGGCACTCACTGATTCCAGTGCTCCTTGGAGACTTGGTAGAGGGTCCCAAACACAGCAGGCAGCACAGTGTGGCAGTTGTCCTCAATGAGGCTCAGGATATACTCGTTGTTCCAGAAATACAGAGCCCGCTCTGCAACCTGGGGCAATGAGATAGCAGAGTGAAGACCTAGCAGTGGTTTCCCTGTGTGTACAAGAGCTGGTATCCACCCCCAGCCCAAAACCCAGGGCACCCTACCCTCCACACACCCCCATCACCAGAGCTCATTGGACCTACAGAGGAAGCAATGTGGTGAGGAGGAATAAACACTGGATTTGGAGTCCAGTGGTCAGGGTTGGATCCCAGTTCCACTACACACTGGCCACATGACCTTGGGTGAGGCATTTAACCTCTCAGCCTCAGTTTTCTCATTTATAAAATGGGGCTAATAATAATTAGCTCCATCCCCAGGGCTGATGTAAGAATCAATCAGATGAGGTGTTTAATTAAGTGAAATGAAGAACTGACTTCCATCAGGTACGGCTCATAAGAATGGGAGGAAGGCTGCACACATGCAGAACACCAGTTATAGCCAGTCTGATGTGGGGAACCCTGGCTGGGCCCTGAAGTGGCACTATTGAAACTGAAGGTCACTAAGAAAAGGAGAGAAGTGATAACAGCCCATCTGGAGCACATTTCAGTTGACCAAATATGTTTTCACTACGATCTTTCCAGTTCTCACTACCTTGTGAAGAGATCACTATTGGCCCACATTACAGATGAAGCAGCTTAATCAGACTCAGTGGCAAATTGATTTGGCCAAGGCCCCTCAGCCAGTGGGAGGCAGATCTGAGGTTTGACTCTAGGTCTCCTGACCCTAAGTCCAGTGTCTCCATTATCAGACCAGGAGGGTCCAGAGGAGAAACTGACGACAGAGGGAGCTATGTTAGATCAACTGGCCAACCTTCCTACTCCATGTTGTAGCTTCTACCTTCACCCATCCCTGCCCCTTACCTGGAAATGGGGGCTGGACACACAGCGAGCCACCTGCTTAAAGAGGGGCTCCTGGATCTTCACAAACTGGGAGGGCTCAATGACATCAAGAATCTCTTCCATCTCCCCCAGAAACATCACCTGGGGCGGGGATTAGGGACACGGGGCAGCAGTTCCATCTCCAACACACCTGACCGCCCTCCTGAAGCTCAGCCCCCTCCCAACCTCCCTCTGGTGGTCATCAAAGTCCTTCATACCTCCTTCTGGGTGCAGGTTTTCGGCCAATATTTGAGCAGCCCCCGGATCACCTGTGGGAGTTGAGGCAGAAAGGAGTCAGGCCTGCGGGGGTGGAGACCTGCCTTTCCCCACAGAGGTACTCACATGCTCCGTCAAGGTGGCATCCTTTTCCAGGAACTGCACCACACAGTATGCCAGCTGCAGTGGGTGGAGAGAGAGCAAGGACTAGGGTCAGGAGGGGACCGGGACAGGACCCCAGATGTTTGCTCACTTACTATGTGTACTTTCATTCACCAGGCATTTACTGACTACCTAGGATGTACTAGGCACCACGCTCTGCGTGGAGGGGACACAGTGAAAATCTCACTGGGGAAAGAGTCAGCAAACTAGTCCTTATATATTTTACAGAGGGTTCCATAATCGAAATCTGTATCACAATCTATGGGACTGTGGAAGGAGGAAAGTTTAATCCTAGGGCAGGTCAATAGAGAAGGGGCTGGGAAGGCCCCATAGAGCTAATATCTGAGATCAGCCTTACAGGGTCGGGAATTCTCTAAGGTAGATGGAACTGAATTAGTAAAGAAAGAGGAGGTGAGAGGGAATCCCATGAGTTGGTGCCTTAGTGTGGCTGGAGCCACACTGTCAGGCTGACCCAGATGGCTGCCCTGACTGTCAGCTCTCTGCTGGGGCAGGGCCAGGCCTGGGCCTTACCTGGGCATGAAAGACAGACAGTGACTTGACGGAGTGCAAGGGAATCAGGACCCTAACCAGGAAGTGCTTGTGCTCAGTCTTCAGGGGCAGCGCAAAGCCATTGATGATGCTGAGTAGGGGGCAGAAAAGAGGAGGAGGGCTCAGATGACTGACCCGGCCTCAGCTCTTCATCCCAGAATGCTGATGTTCTAGCTGAGGCCCAGAGAGAGTCACCTTCCTAAGATCTCTAATAGCTCAGCCACACCATTGAAGTGCTCGAGTTCATAGATGAACCTGTAAGAGAAAGAGAAGAATGCAGAAGGGGTCATAGCAATTGGAGCAGACCCAGCCCTTCTCTCAGCCATCCTGCCTGCCCACCCCAACCCTGAACACCAATCCAACTTTCTCCCAACCCTAATCCAGGCCCCACTGAGATCCACAGCCACCTCTACATTGCCCTTCTCAGCCCAGCCACTGGTGCCACTGTGGGGCCAAGCTCAAACCTCTCTTCCGTGAAGCAATCAACTCATCTCTTCCCAGACCCTAATTCCTATTACCTGGTTCCCATCCATCAACAGGCACCTAGCCTGTGTCGTTCCCTCTTCATGCCCGTCAACCAAATAGACAAACAGACCATCTACTCTGTGCTATGTACTTCTCAAAATTATCCCGTGAGGCAGAGCTTATTAGATCCACGATACAGATGGAAAAATCGAGGCTCAGTGTTTCAATGAAACTTGCCCAAAAGTTAATTAATGGACTCTGAGCTCCTGGAGGGGATCATGTCTCACCTATTTTGTAGCTAATAATGATAAGAGCTAATATTTCAAAGCTCTGGCCTCATCCAGGTGCTGTACAGAGTGCTTGGGAAACCACCTCATTTTATCTTTTTTTTTTTTTTTAAGATTTATTTCACTGTCTTTGACAGAGACAGAGAGAAGGGGAGGACCCAGAGTAGTCTCCACAGCCATAAGCCACCAGTCCTCAACATAGTTTCATTCCACACAGGTGGGTGGGGAGCCTTGCAAGGCAGGAACCGGGCCAGAGGCCTCCCGCATGGGAGGCACACCCTGCGAGCTGGGGGCCTTAGCTGGGGCCTCCCACATGGGAAGCCAGCCCCAGGGAGAACAGAACTGGGGTCACACCCCAGTTCAGCATGTGGAGCTACAAGCCGGGAGCTTAACCTGCTGAGCCATCCCGGCATCCCTGCCTCATTTTATCTTGATGACTCTCCCTGGTATAGTTATCATTTCTATTTTACAGATGAGGAAACTAGGAAAGAGCTTAAATAATTTTCCCAAGAGTACCCAAACATTTGAATCAAGCTCAAATACAGGCTGTCTAGCTTCAGAGCCAGTTTCAACAACGAGGCCTTGTGGGCTCAATGCCCAGCAGACACTAGTGCTCAAAACACATTTACAGAAAGGATCTTTCTTTGGGTCTTTATGGCTTAGCATGATAGGGGTCAAAAGGTTTAGAACCTAGGCCTCCGGGACTGACCTCATCCCTGCAAATCACTTCATCTTTCTTGGCTTCTATTTTTTCATCTGTAAAATGGAAATAAATACCCTTTCTCTGCTGATTTCACAGGCTTTGAATAATCAATATTATGTAATATGTTGCCAAGAAAGAACTCCATAAACCAGACTTCCACAGGGACCCCCAGCCCAGGAGTCTTCGCCTTAGTCTTCTCCCCAACAGCTCCTCCCCCCCCACCCCCCCTGCCCTTCCTGCCCCAGGTCTCAGCTGGGCAGGCAGCAAGCACCTACCGGAGGAAGATGTGGCTGCACTGTTTGCGGATATAGGCCCGGAGCCCCAGGAACTTGCCATAGACCCGGTGCAGGATGGTCTTGAGGTACTCACGCTCCCGGGGGTCCTCACTATCAAACAGCTCCAGGAGCTAGGGGACCCAGGGTCAGGGGTCAGGCGAGAGGCCAAGCCCAGGTCGTTTCCATCCTATCCCCATGCCCCTCAGTGAGTCTGCCCATGCCCCACGGCACTACCCAGCCTGGGCTCCCCACTTCACCATCAGGACAAACTTTTGATCCACATATCTCTTGGCCACGGATGGCTGGAAGTCTGGGCTCTCCAAGAAACGCAGGAAGAACTCATATACCAGCTAGGGGAGGGACAGACAAAAAGTTGAGTTCAGGAACAGCCTCCCCTACTCACTCTGCCCTATGGCCCCTACCCATCAGTCCAGGCCTTAAGGAGACTCCCTTCTCTCCTTGGATCTCTTCTGAAACTCAGACCCCTGCCTTCCCCATCCCTCATACCTGCAGATGTGGCCATGAGGGTTCAAGGTTGGGCTCATCTTCTTCAGGGTCAAATTCAGGGTTCTCACTGGGTGGCAGGGTCCGGAATATATTCACTGAGATCTGAGGGACAGAGACAGGGTTCTTTAAGGAAGAACTCTCGAAAGCTGAAGCCAGGGAGTCCCTTGTTCAAAGTTCCAATGGGCCTCAGCACCTGAGCCAGCAAGCAGTTCTCTCTTTGGCAATCACTACCTCAAAACATAGTTCATGAAAGCCCAGGGCCAGGGGCTGGGGACCTAGGGGAGGATAAGACACATCCCCACTCTCTATAGGGTGCAGTCCAGCAGGGAAGACAAGACAGAAAGCAGTAAGGTCCACAGACGTTCTAGACAGCAAGAGGGAGATTTCTAGCTTGGGCATTGAGAGAGGCTTCACAGAGGCAGCACCTGAGCATGATCTAGGTAATAAGGGACTTGGGGTGGGAGCCATGGTGGCAGGGAGTGCATGCCAGGCCTCGGGAGAGCATAAGCAAAAGTACAGGGTGGGACAGGCCCAGGAGGCACTCAGTGACCTACAGTGGCCGGGTGCCAGGCAGAGTGAGGCTGGAGGGCAGTCAGGAAGAGTGGGACTTGAGGCCAAGGAGAAGAGTGAGTTTTATTCTTTGCACAGGAGCCTCTGGGCAGGTCAGTAGAGTTCCCATACCCTCCAAACCCTTCCCTAGAGACTGGGTGCCTGGTGCTCACCATGCGGATGATGTCTGGGTAGATGGGCTCAATGAGGACCCCCCGGGTGCTTCCCACGCACTCCACCAGCTCATTGAGTGCTGCCCGCTTCACTTCTTTCCCCTTCAGGTCAGCCACACAGTCCAAGAAGTCAAACATCACCCCACACTGGGCCAGCTTCCGGCTCAGCAAGTCATGCAGCTCAGAGGCCGGCACATCTGGGAAGGAAGGAGGGGCTGAGCCTGGGCCACAGCTCTGGGGAGAGGCAGACCTTCCTAATTCCTAACGCAGCCTCCCCTGCCCACAGACCCCATGCTCCTGTGTCATCCCCACTCCTTGCAGACAGCCAAGGACTCCTGTCCCATCCTCCATTCCTGCAGGGTAAAGGAGCATCATCTCTTCTTTCTAACCGAGACTCAAGATGGCATGATGGCCTGATTTTAAAGCAAGGTAAGACCCTCCATGCCTGGGCTAACCACAGGTACCCAAACAGCACCGCCTCTCGCTCATGGATGGCACTCTGTTCTAAGAGCCAGAAGTGGGGAGGAAGGTCAGAACTGAGGATTTCTAGGGTGCCCTCTGGCTCAGCCAGTCAGGCTCTGTGGCCCAGAGGTAAGGAGAACTATAAGGTGGTGACTGCAGGGAGCCATGCTAAACACCGGCTCCTGGACCCTGGCAGCAGCTAGACTACTTCGTGGACTCCTGGAACCCAGATTGTAGGCCCCACCCTTGATCCTGGGCTGCCCCTCAGGGTGGCGCCACCTCCAAGGATGGCAGGCCAGGCAGGCCACTCAGGCCATGCGTCAGCAGAGAGGGCTGGAGGACTGGGGGTGGGGGTCAGCTCTGATGGTAGAGTCCCTCGCCTGGAATGGACTGTCCGAACACCCCCTGATCCCGAGCTGCAGCTGCTTCTCACTACTCCCTGCAGCCTGGCTTGCCAGCTCTGGGACTCAGCTCTGGGACTCAGGTACCCTGGCAGCCAACAGCTGGGCTCACCTTTGAGCAGGGGCAGTGGAGTGAGTTCCTGCTGGTTGCTCTGATAGCGGAACTGAGAGGAGCTATGGGAGCGCCGGGGCCGGGCCCTGCGGAGGGATCGACGGGAGAAGCCATCCACCTTGTCAGGTGGAGGCACAGGCGACAGCCCCGGGGAAGAGGGGCTGGTAGGGGTGCTTGCAGGGGGCAGCTTCGTCTCCATGATGGCCAGGCAGCAGTCAAGCCTTCAGAGATCTTGGGGTTCCCTCTGGGCCTAGAGGATGCTGAGTGAGGCTGCACAGACTAACTTGGGCCCATCTTGAGGGGGGGGGCGCACAACCACAGTCCTGCCCCCCCCCCAGGGCCTTCGGCAACTGCCCAGTCCTGGGGGACAGCCAATGTAGAGAGGAGGATGGCTCAGGCCTCAGGTTCTTCCTGGGGGGTCGCGAAGAGTCCTTAGAGTTCCCACCCTGGCTCTTTTGAAAACGAAGTCAGGGCAGAGAGGTCAGCAAGAAAGAGAGAGAGAGCGCCTGTCAGTTCTTCCAGGAAAGACAGCATGTGGGGCTGCTGCTGAGTGCCCAAGTCTTCTTTTCCCTCCCACCCTGGCCCAGATCCTAAATAGAGGTGCAGCCTTCTCCCATGGGAGACTGTCCCTCGCTTCTCCCAGACTGAAAGTCCCCAGTTCCAAAATAACTACTCTCGGAATAGGGCCTATCTCCGAAGCCAGCCCCTACTTAGAATGGGGACCCTGTTCCTCATCCCTGGCCACTAACAAATGGGGCCCAGTTTCTGCCCCACTAATCTGGGCCACCAGGAATTTCCCCAAGAATGGGGGCCCTGTCCCCCTGCTATTCTCCTCCTAGAACCCGGCACCCTCCCCTACGTCAGCTCCTCCTTCCTCGCCCCCAAAATTTCACCTGACTCCTGGGGGGTGGGGGGGGCACTCACTTCTCAGAAACCCAGACTTTGGTCTCCGGGCCACAGGGGCTGTCGGTGGGGAGAGGGGCGGCTGTTAGATGTTCAGGGCTCCTTCAGGGCAGATCGGCTCCGGGCGCTGGCGCTGGGCGGCGTCACTCCTGGGTTCTCTCTCGGCTCCGGGGGCACCGGAGCATACCCCCTAGCTCAGCTCCGAGTCAGGGCGCGTGCGCTTGGTGGGCTCTGGGCTGGTTTGGGCAGCGCGCGGACCTCTTCTCAAGTCGTGGGACCCGACCAGGCGCAGCGCAGAGCCCCGGCTCTGTGCGCACCGGCACCCGCCGCCCAGCTGCTCAGGATGACATCAAGTCACCTCCCCGCTCCAGGCCCGCACCTCCCCACGGGCTGGAAGCGGGGGTAGGGTAGGGGGCTGCGTCAGGAAGTTCCCGGGGCCGCTGGGAGATGTAGTCCCGCCCCGTTTAAAGGGGGCTGCCAGACCAAAGGGGTAAGCCCTGCGGGCACCGGGCACAAAGCTGAAACAGAGCGGGATGGGCTCCGAAAGGTGCTGGGCTCCTAGGATCTGAAAGGGAGACTACATAGGGAGCGAAGAGGACTCCGGAGTTTGCACCAGGAAGCTCTGAGTGATGCCAAGACACTGGTAGAAAGAGGCTCGATCCTATGCTAGGCCCCTAAATTTGGCCTGCTCCATCTGTGCCCAACTATTCCACTCCCCTGGGAACCCCGCCCTCACCTCAGAATGGCCAGAAACTTTAGAATCCTCTTGTAAACTGGCACCGAGCTGGTTAATAGTCTGCAGCGATCTGGTGCCTGCTGGGAGGGGTGTGGTGCACCAGAGCCTACTGGGAAATGTAGTCCATCCTCAGGCCTGCAGTCCCCCTCCCATTTCTTACTGTCTAAGGTGACATCATGGGTTGAGGTTTAAAGGGCCAGCCTTAGAGTGGCAAAGCATCAGAGCAAGATGTGCCCCTTGGCACTGCCACCCTCTCCTCCTCCAGGCAAACTGGCCTGCCTGGATGGACCACCCAGCCATTCTGGGCCCTAATATATGCTAGTGGGGTCTCTTGTTCAAAACCCTGGGCAGAGTATCCAAGGCATTGGTGGAATTTCAGGACTTGGGCATTCCAGCCAGAAGTCCCTGCCCTGCAGTTCTCTGAGCCCCTTTCTAGGACCCTGGATCCCAATGCCCTTTATACCCCTGAACTCCATCCCTTTATACTAAACTGTGAAATCTCCACCCAGAAGTTTTGCCTGGATGAACAACTGGTCCATGTGAGCAGCCGCAGTGGGAAATGAGACCAGAAAATGAGGTCAGAGTGGGGGTTGGGGACTGGGGCCCTTTTCAGAGTCCTCTCCACCCAGTCTTGGGCCTTGGTGACCACTCAGTGCTCCAGTGGAATCACCCAACCATCTTCCCTGTTGAAGAGAGAGCCTGGTTGCCCAAAGGTGCCCACCTGCTGAAGCAATGGAAAGCCAAGGCCCCAGGTTAGCTAGGCTGGGATCCAGGCCTGTACCACTGGACAGCTGGGCAGCTACCTTCTTGCTCAGAAATCTTCACCAAGCCTGGTTCATCTGGCCCTTGGTGTCCTTGTCTGTCAATGGAAACCCAGAGTTTCCCCCTTGCCCATCTCCCAGGCTCAGGTAAAGTCTCTCCCACACTCCTGCAGAAAAAAAACTGTGGGAAGCAGCCCCATGGAGTTTTCTACAGCCAGGTGAGGATTCCCAAGGCCCAGAGAGGAGAAGACTTTGCCCAGGTCACTTAACCTATTATCAAAAGCTGGGACCAGGGGCCAGGCCCCCATCTCCCAGCCTAAGTCAGAAGAGCACCAGCTCCAGGTCCCCAGGAGGCTAGTGCCCTGAACTCCTAAGGTCCTAAGGCCAGGCTGACAGTGGAGGGCTGGTGCTTTGCATTATACAAAGGAGGTGCTCAGTTTGAAGATTCGGAGACAAGGGTGAAGGCAGACTTAAGGCTTCCTGTAAGAAGTGGCATTTAAACTGAGTCTCAAAATAGATACAATGTCACTTGGGAGGTGCAGGTAAAAATTATTTTACTTTATCATTTTTATTGAGATGTCATTCACTTTCCATAAAAGTCACCCATTTTGTTGTTGTTTAATGGGTATAGAGTGTCAATTTGCAAGATGAAAAAATTCTGGAAATTGGTTATACAATGTGAACATATTTTTTATCTTTTAAGATTTATTTCATTGTTTTTGACAGAGACAGAGAGAAGGGGGAGGGCCCAGAGCAGTCTCCATCGTTGTAAGTCATCAGTTTTCGACATGGTTTCATTCTACACAGGTGGGCGCGGGGCTGCGCAGGGTGGGAACTGGGCTGGGGGCCTCCTGCATGGGAAGCACTCCCCAGTTCAGCATATGAGTCCGCACGGGCCTGGGCTGGGATTCAATCCTTACTCCATGGGGCTGCAAAGCAAGCGCTTAACCTGCTCAGCCATTTCCCACTTTCCTTAATGCGAATATATTTAATGATACTGAGTTCTACACTTAGAAATGGTTAAGATTGGGATGCTGGGATAGCTCAACAGGATGAGTGTGCTTGACTTTGCAACCACAAGGTCTGGGGATCAAATCCTGACCTCAGCCAGTACAGACCCATATGCTGAACCATGGTGAACTGGTAACCACCGGGATGGTGGTGAAGGTTCTTGCCTCCCATGTGGGAGGCCCCCAGTTCAGTTCCCACCCTGCACAGCCCCACGTCCACCTGTGTGAAATAAAATGACCGTATTTTCCTATATAGGCCTAAACCTATGTTTTAACTGTAAAATTAGGGGGTCGTCTTATACGCCCAGTCGTCTTATACGCCAGAAAATACGGTATGTCACAACTAGTGATGTACAACTATAAAGATGTCTCTGGACCCTCCTCCCTTCTCTCTCTCTCTCTCTCTCTCTCTCTCTCTCTCTCCCTCCCTCCCTCTCTCTCACCTTCTCTCAAACAATAAAATAAATCTTAAAAAAAAAAAAGATTAAGATGGTAAAATTTATGTTATGTATATTTTACCATAATTTAAACAAAATGCAAAATCTAGGCCCTCCAACCATGGACCAGTCAAAAGCCACAGACCCTAGCTATCTTCTACGAACCTTTCCACAGCCATCTGGATCCCACTGAGGAGATTCCCAGAGGGGCTTTATCTGGGTGAGCCCTCCTTGGGGAAAGGAGAGCCTCCCCCCAGGCTTCCCCCTGAAGCCTAGACCTCATGTTTTGCATGATGAGTTCCACCTACTCTAATGTGGAGAGGTCTGCAAGTAATCCCACAAAGCCTGGCCCTCTTTTTCTCTCTGTGGGGAGGAATCCTGGTCCCATCTTTCCCCAGATCCTTTGAGTTCCCCAGGATCCAATTATACAGTAAAAGTTCCCTTGAAATGACAAAACATCAGGGCCAGTATATTTGTTGGGGAAGCTGAATCTAAAGTGGGGCCTGGGACTTCATCCCAGAAACATCCTTATGGGGTCCCCAATGTCACCTTCCTTCCTAAGAGAATATTATCCCCTTTACCTGCGAGTATGTTTTATTCTCTCATTCAGCTCCTGTTCCAGGCCTGGGCTAGGTTGTAGGATGACTGTGTCTTGGAGTTGTATTTCTGTTGAGCTAGCAGTGCTTTGTCTGGGGAAGGTGGCAGGAAGGACCCTCGTGCCCCTCTAAGTCTACCCCTCTGTTGTGGTACAGACATTGTATTGTGTCCTGGTCACAGAGGGGATCAAACTCAGGAGTCGACTCACAGCCACCCACTCCTAAGAGACGGATGTGATTCCCAGTCGAGTTACAGTGAAGGACATGAGTGCAGCCTCACTGGGGGGAAGCCGACGTGGGAAGCAGCCTCCCAGATTGAGGTCCTGAATATTGGGAATGGCCCTCTGTTTCCAACCTTTACACATGGTGCATCCTATTCCCATTACTACAGGGGAATGGTCACCCCCTCCTAGACTGGATTCAAAGGCAACATTTCCTAGTCTCCAGAATTCACTCTTCTATTTCCACTGCCTTTGGGAAGAGAAGTGATGCTTGTTCATTCACTCACTCACTGCACAGGCATGTAGGCACACAGCCTCAGTTTTCCTGTCCTATTAAATGAGGATATTAATACTGCATCCCTGTGAGCAGTGGTGAAGAGCAGATGAGGTAATGCAAATACAGTGACAAGCCCAGGGCCCAGGACATCACACAGGCTCAATTAATAATGTCCATTACTCTCTCTCTCTCTCTCTCTCTCTCTTTCTCTCTGTCAAAAACAATTAAAATAAATAAATAAATAAAAATTAAAGGGAAGCCGGGATGGCTCAGTGGGTTAAGCGCTCACTTTGCAGTGCTGGGGACCAAGGATCGAATCCCAGCCCCGGCCCGTGAGGACCCATATGCTGAACTGGGGAGTTCCCCCAGTTCAGTTCTCTCTCTGTCTCTGTATCTCTCTCTCTCTCTCTCTCTCTCTCTCTCTCTGTCAAAAACAATTAAAATAAATAAATAAATAAATAAATAATGTTCATTATTTTTATCATTATTAATTTAATCAATGTTTGGTGAACACAACAATTTCCTAGCCTGTCATGGGGTCAGGCAGATATCTTGATCCATTCCATAAGAATCTTCTTTTCTTTTTAAAAAAGATTTATTTTATTGTTTTCTTGACAGAGACAGACAAAGAGTGGGGGGTGTGCCCAGAGCAGTCTCTGGGGTTGTACGTCATCAGTTTTCCACATGGTTTCATTCCACATGGATGGGTTGAGGCTGTGCAGGGTGGGAACTGGGCTGGGGGCTTCCCGCATAGGGAGGGTCCTCACAGGCTGGGACCAAGATTTGATCCTCGGTCCCAGTGGCTGCAAAGCCAGTGCTTAACTTGCTGAGCCATCCTTGCTTCCCCCATAAGCATTTTCTGAGTGGTCATCCCATTAGCTGCCTTTTTCAATGTGGCCTTCCCAGTAACTCCCAAAATACTCCTGGAGGCTGTTCCTCAATCCCTTCCAAGTAAATGTGTCATCCCACCTACTAATCCAATCCCACATTACAGGGGATAAAACAGGCTACAGGTTCACAGAGGAGCAGTGACTTGCCTGAGGCCACGCAGAGTTGAGACTGGCATCCAGTTTCCTGACATTTGGCCAGGATGGTTGCCCTTATTCCAAGGCTGCCTTTTGCCTTTAGACTGCAGGGGAGTCCATCTCCCCAGCAAGGCTAAAATAGGATTATAATTACTTGTGGTAGCCTTAAGTCACCCATGATGTAATAGGGCTTGTGTGATTAACCCTGTAGAGCAGGAGTTGACCAACTTTTTCTGCAAAAGGCCAGAAAATAATTATTTTAGGCTTTGCAGGCCTTTCTCAGGTATTCAGCTCTGCTACTATAGCAATAAAGTGACCCTAGACAGTATTTAAATAAGCAGATTGTTTTTCACTAAAACTTTATTTTTGAACTCTGACGTGTGAATTTCAGATGATTTTCACGGATCATTAAATTTTTGCTTTTGATTTTTTCCAACTATTAAAAAAATGGAAAAATAGGGAAAGCCGGGACGGCTCAGCGGGTTGAGCGCTCGCTTTGAGGCCATGAGGACCGAGGATCGAATCCCGGCTCCGGCCCAGGCAGGACCCACGTGCTGAACTGGGGAGTTCCCACAGTTTGGTTCTCTAACTGTCTCTGTCTCTGTCTCTCTCTCTATCTGTCAAAAAGTAAAATAGAAATAACTATGCAC
>PVKE010023864.1:13074-24384 GCA_004027555.1 Craseonycteris thonglongyai | reverse complement strand
TGCAGTTGGGAGCTGGGAGCTGCGGGGTGCCGGGTGCAGGGTGCGGATGCAGTTGGGAGCTGGGAGCTGCGGGCCTCCAGGTCCTGCAGGAGCCTGATGCTGGAGGACCTGTGTGTGCTCAGAGAAGCTTGCGTATAGCAGGTGCGTGGAGCTGCAGAAGCTGCAGGAGGTGGAGGCGCTCTGCTTGCACTACTGCCCATGGCCACTGGGTGTTGCTGCCACGCCAGGAACTGGGCCCTGGAGCAGCTGTTCGCACAGCCGGAGCCTGCCCGACGAACACACTGGGGCCAGGAAGCAAGAACCTATCCATTCACAACGTCCCTCCGGCTCCCTCCATCGTAGCCGTTTCAAACATCAAGCCCTTGTCTCTCACAGGAACTCAGGAGCCTCTTGGCTGGGCGGTTCTGATTCAGTCACTGTGGTTGTAGTTAAGCTATCGGTCAGGGCTGCATAGTCTGAAGGCTTGACTGGGGCTGGAGGATCCCCTTCCAAGATGGCTCACTTACGTGGCTGGCAGGTTGGAGCTGGCCTCATGTTCTGTACATCTGGGCACCTCCACAGGGATGCGCCAGGGTCCTCATGACTCAGCAGCTGGCTACCCCTAGAGAGAGAGCAGGGCAAAAGCTGCAGTGCCTTTTCTGACCTGACTTCAGAAATCATACATTTTCACTCCACCCCATTCTATTGACTAGAAGTGGTTCTTCAGGCAGGGGAGGAGAGAAAAGGAAAAGCTTTCCAGGGTGGGAAACCACTTGAACTTCACTAAAAGGGAACCATTGATGGGATTACGGTGGGGCTGGAGGGCTGGTAGATGGTATTAGGCCATCCAGACTGCCAATGACTCCTGTAACTGATTTCCTGAGGATGTGTGATAGAGACTCCAAGCGCACTAGACAGCTTCTAACAGGACCCCAACACACACACACACACACACACACACACACACACACACACACACGCACACATGCGCACACACGCACACACGCACACACACGCACACACGCACACACGTGCGCGCGGCATGGGTTACTAGACTGTGACCCATGCCTAATTTTTATCTGGGCACATGGCTGCCTAGAATAGACACTGCATTTCCCAGCGTTTCTTGCAGCTAAGCGTGGCCATGTGACTATGTCTGGCCAATGGAATAGAAGAGTCCTTAAAGGGCGGAGTCAGGCCCTTTCTTCACCCATCCTCCATTCCACTGCCAGACATCTGAACAATTTGGTGAGCAATCTAGGCCCGGGTTAGTGAAGGCAATGCCTTTAGATGCCAGAGCAACAGAATTAAAGCAGCCTGGACCACTGAGGGGGTGGAGCTGCCACATATGCCCTGGGCCATGTATGCATGGAATGTTCTTTGAAAGAGACATAAACTGTCTTGTTAAGCCATTTATTCTGTGGTTTCTTTTACTGCAGCCAAATTTATTTATGTATCCTACAGCCCTGTCTTGGCAAATGAGATTTCACTATTAGTGATTCATTTATTTTATACTTTATTCTTTTCCTCTTCCTCTATTTCTTGTTAGTTAAATTAACCCATTTATTATAGGCTAGCAATGTTCCAAATTGTGGAGCTCTTACTGGTCTTTCAATTCCTTCAGTCTTAAATATACGGAATGCTTCAGGAATTGCTGTGTCGTCCTTGTGTGGGGCCGTGCGAGTCCTCTCTGTGTCGTTCCTTTCAGTTATGTGTGCCGCCGAAGTGAGCACTAGAATTTATTTATGGAGCGTCGAGTGCTCTTAATCAGGAGCTGGCAGGTAAGCACAGAGATGGGTTCCAGGAAAGGGAGTGAGTTTGGTCTGTCAGAGGACTCAGACAGGGGAGGTGAGTTTATCTATCTGCCTGCCCTTCCCGGGACCATCTCTTGCCTTGGTTTCCACAAATGGCGTTTCTCATCTTCTATCTGTGAAGCAACTGTTTTTTGGGAGATTACCATGGAAGCCTGAAGAGGATGAGCCGGTTCAAGTTACCAGGGACTGAGAGAGGACAGAGCTCTGTATCAGCACTTCCTGGTCCCTGGGCATTTGTTCAGCGAAGGTTGGCAGTAGCACAGAACAGAGGGAGCATTCTATCTTGGTTGTTGCTAGAAGAAAACAACAAAGGAGTAGGTGAGTGCAAGCTCACCTGCTGGGGCGGGCACGTACCTGCAATGCAGTTGTAAGGGGAAAGCTGTGGGCCATGGGACTGCCCCATCGAACACCCGCAGGAGGGGCATACCCTGCTTATTGGAAATGTGATTAAAAAACAACAACATGTTAAGTACACATGAAAGGGAAGCATACAAATAATAAGTATAGATTAGCATTCCAAAAAAGAGTAGGTAGAAGCCTCTCTTCACCTCATCCAGGTAATCCCATGCCACTTCCAGATGTGGTGTCCCTGTAGTGGCTACTGTAGGTGGCTTTTCAGCTTCTGGTCCACCTCCTGGTGTGCCTTCCTGTACATCAGGGTGGGAAAGCTGAACACAACACTATTGCACCAAGGGTCCTAGATGTGCCTTCAGTATTGCCAGTCACATGTGCTGCCTGAGACCTAACCAGAATGGAGTTAAAGGAGGACACAGAGAGGCATTTGTGTGGATGTGGAAGGCATTCTTTTTTTTTTTTTGGCCAGGGCAGATATAGCAGACGCAGGCAATAATTTTCTTTTAAAGATTTATTTTATTGTTTTTGACAGAGAGAGACAGACAGACAGAGAGAGAGAGAAGTGGGAGGGCCCAGAGCAGTCTCCACAGTTGCACGTCATCAGTTTTCAACATGGTTTCATTCCACACAGGTGGGCGGGAGGCTGCACAGGGTGGGAGCTGGGCTGGGGGCCTCCCGCATAGGAAGCACACCCCAGTTCAGCATATGGGTCCACACGGGCCAGGGCTGGAACTCGATCCTGGGACCTCAGGGCTGCAAAGCGAGCACTCAACCCGCCGAGCCATCCCGGCTTCCCCTCAGGCAATAATTTTTTTTTTTAAAGATTTATTTGATTGTTTTTGACAGAGACAGAGAGAGACAGAGAGAGACAGAGACAGAGAAAAGGGGGAGGGTTCAGAGCAGTCGCCACAGTTATATATCATCAATTTTCAATATAGTTTTTATTCCATACATGTGGGTGGGGGCTGCGCAGGGCAGGAACTGGGTTGGGGGCCTCCCACGTGGGAGGCACGCCCCTCGAGTCAGGGGCCAAACTTGGGGTGAGAACTGAGCTGGGGGCCTCCTGCATGGAAAGAACACTCCAGTTCAGCATATAAGTCCTCACTGACCAGGGCTGGGATTCGATCCTTGGTCCCTGGGGCTGCAAAGCGAGCACTTAACCTGCTGAGACATCCCGGCTTCCCCGACTAACCAACATTTTTTTAAAGATGAAATAAAATAGAATGGAAAATCTCAGAGCAGATCATATATGGTAATGCAAGTATTGTTTTGTGAAACTTTAGTTACACACACACACACACACACACACACGCACGCACACACACACACACTTTGCAGTGGTAATTATCCAAATATTCAACAACCAGCATGAAACAGATATCAACCAATTGGGATGGATGCCAACAATACCTACTAGTTGTCTGAATACCAGTATGAAATATATCTTTTGCAGTAAAAACAAAAAAGTGATTGAAGTCCATTGGTCTGTGAAGCATAGCTTAAGACTTTTGGGAGGTAGGAGGCAGCTAAAGGAACATGTTGGTAACTCATTTCTGCCCCTGGGGAACCCCTTCATACATCCAGAGCAATCCCCAGTGTGCTGCAACATGGGCTAGTCTAGACACTTTTGTCTCTGACGGCTGGAATCCATTCCCCTGAGGAGCCAGCAACCCTCGTCTCCCTGCCTTGGGGAAGCTGCTCTGCCCAGGCTCCGTGACCGCTCTGCCATTGCCAGTGCCTGGCCCCCATGGCCACAGTGATTGGCGCAACGTGGACCAGCCACAGTTGTCTAGGGTTTTATTTATGGGTGCTGGGGTTTTACATAGCTTTGCCCTCCCCCTCCCCCAGTCCACAGAGAGGCAGCCTCCCTCCTGGAGAGAGAGACGAGGAAGCCATGTGAAAGCTGAAGCCAAGGAAAAAGACATCTGATGTCAGCGTGGATGTCTCTGGAGCCCTGAAACCAGCCTCATATAGTTACTGACCTAATACTGTTCCTCTTGGTTTTTATTTTTAAAATAGATTAGTCTGTCTTGGGTTTCTTTCACTTGCAGATAAAGGAGTCATGATTATCTCATGGCTCCTACAGGTGGGCAAGAGGCCCTCATTGCCAAAGCCACTGAGGACTAATGTGGCTCAGAAACTCATCAGGGGGGAGAGGGATGAGATTCTGACCAGCTGGTGCTGGCGAGTCTACAGCGCACCCCACACTTCAGCAGTGTGAGCAGGGCGCCAGGTCGGGGCATTGTCTACTGTGCCCGAAGCTGCTCGAAACCTCTGGAGACTGTCTTCTGCACAAGCATTCCACCTGAACGGAGAGGTTGTGGGGAGCCCTTCATGACCCTGCAGAGGGAAGCCTGGAGAAGCTCAATTGCTTCTTTGGGTGGAGGGCAATGGCCCCTAGGCATGACTGCCCACTGCTGTCCTCCAGGTCGGAGCGCCAGGTCTGAGGGCTGCCTAGGTCTGGAGGAGGCTGCTGGTCAGTTAGCTCTGTCTCCTCCCTCCAGGCTGTTCTCCCCAGCTAGGCTGACAGTCCTCCCCACCCTCAGGCTCAGCCTGTCCTGGGAAGAAATGAGAGGGTGTGTGTGTGAGAGAGAGAGAGACAGAGAGAGCGCTGAGCCTGGGCTGGTGTTGACCCCTCTCAGGGCATGCTGGGCCCCTTCCTCTCTAAGGAGTCCCCTCCCCTCCTCACACACTGCAGGGCAGCCTCCCTCACCTTCATACCCCTGGCTCCCCAGCTAGGTCTGGGCCCCCCTGCCCTGACTCCAGCACTGCCACCATCGACTCAGCTGTCCACTGAAGGGCCACCTCAGTTGGGGTTACTCTCAGGGTCCCCCAAGTTCCCTGGCCCCACTCTGCACCCCTCCACAGCAAGCAGACAGCCTGCCCTCTCCCTGCACTCTACTCCTTCTCACCTCCAAACCCTTGCTCACTCTGGATCCCTGCTTGGAAGGCCTTGAGTTGTAGCTTGCCCAAATCCTAGTCACTTCCAAGTGCCACTAGGGAGCCCCCTCCTGCTGCCATCCTGGGCACTTTACGTTGGATCGATGCCTCCACCTCTCCTCTAAACACTTCCCACTGAAGTCCTCTTCTCCAGAGCTGTTGCTGTGCCCTCCCACGTGTCAGCTCCTCCGGCACCTCCTTGTTTCCCCTCTCCGCAGATTACCTGTGCTTTAGAGTACAGGAATTACTTGAGTGGCAATTTCCACTAGGTCACTTTTCTCCAGAATTTTATTGTGGATGTCGCAGACTGAGGAAACTTGCAAAAAATGTTGCAAGCTGACATATAACAACCAAGTAACAACATGGAAAGCTGAAAAAAATGATTGTGTTATTGTCATTGTTTCATAAAAACACACTGAACACCAAAAACTTAGGAAGGATGTAATTTCAGAATAAAGAATTGTTCTTTACGTTAAATACTTTCATCTTTAACCAAAAATACCACATTACCCTTATGTTTTTCATTTTGCTGTAGACCAGCGAGAACATTGTCCTGGAAACCACCAGAAAGTCACAGGAATGAAAAAGAGAGACACTGGGAGATGAAAGAGGAGGCAAGGCGGAAAGGCAGGGAGTGAGGAAGTGGGGAGACAGAGAGTCACCAGTGAGGGGCTCCCCGGCCCTGAACGGATCCCCATTCTCCTCATACAAGACTGGGGTGGTTAGATCTGGGCCCTGACCAATGGGCAGAGCTATGGCCACGCTCAGTGACCAACCTCCGGGCCCTGTAGACCCTGGTGATGTGGCTTCCACCCCAGTCAGAGCACAGGGCGTCCTGGGCTTGGGCCTGTGTCCAGCTGGGGCCGTTGGCACAGGAGGAAGAGCACCGGACTTGGCATTGAGTCACTTGAGGTAGTCCCTTCCTTTTCTGGGCTCAGTTTCCTCAGCTTAAAATGAAGATTCTGAACCAGCCTTGAGTTGTTTCTGAGGAAAACTGCAGCCCTCTGTCAAAGATAACTTAAGCCATGCCCAAAATATTCTGCACAGAATTTCAGGGGCTCTGCTACCCCCTCAGGCCACTCAGTAAACTTCCAAGATCAAGAGTCCCACCAGCCAATCCGACACACAGCTGCTGGCCTCTTGCCTTCACATCTTCCCCTTTTCTGAGCAGTCAGCAAGAGTTTCCAATGGTCACAATGGCAGGGCCAAGTACCTCAGGGAACGCGGCTCCTCTGTACAGAATGATTAGCCCCGGGGCTCCTCACACGTTCACAGAGGAGCTGGGAGACACAGTGAACTTCACACATGGGCAACCTGACCTCGGAAGCAGGACATGGGTCTGAAAAGAGTTGCGGACTGTGGCTTCTGGAGGGAGAAGACATGGTGATGGCATGAACCCCTTTACTGGGAACAACGCCTCCTCGTCTTCCGAGGCAGTGTAGGGCAGTGGGAAGAGCTGAGGCTCAGTAGCTAGAATGCCCTAGGTTTAGGTCTGGCTCTGTGACTTAACTGTGTTATTTGGGCAAGTTATTTTACCCTGAACCTTCAGATTCTTTATCTGTACAATGGGGATAATGGAGATGCCAGGATAACTCAGTGGTTGAGTGCTTGCCTTGCAATCATGAGGTCTGGGGTTCAATTCCCAGCCCCGGCCTGTGCAAGCCCATGTGCTGACCTGCAACACAACTGGTAAGTGCCAGGATGAGTCTAACAGTGAAGGTTCTCACCTCCCATGAGGGAGGCCCCCGGTTCGGTTTCTGCTCTGCGCGGCCCCACATCCACCTGTGTGGAACAAAACCACGTCACAACTAATGACGTACAACTGTGGAGACTGCTCTGCACCCCTCTTCTCTCTCTCTCTCTCTCACCTTCTCTCAAACAATAAAATAAATAAACATGGATTTGGGGGGACACAATTCAGTCAATAACACCCCCCCCATCAAGACAAGGCTGCTCAGATCTTTTCTTGAGAGCACCATTTTGAACGTAGAAGCAGGCAAAGGTGGGATGAGGTGGCAGTTTCATCCAGGGGGAACCGTGAAGGCCTGCCTCACCTCAATTCCATCAGTTATCCTTCACTCTCTTTTTTGGTCTGAGTTTTCCTCTCTCCTGTCTTCCATTTTTGCCCCCCTCCCCCATACCCTGACTTTCATACAATTAACTCAGGTAAATTCTTAGACAATGAATCGGCTCATTAGGACCGGAAGAGTCATCTTGTCTTACCTCCTGATTCTTACAGATGAAAGTCTGGGGGCTGGAGAGGGTGTGAAAAGCTCCAGAGGTCAGGGCCGGTTCATCCCAAAGGTAAGGGGGCAATTCGGGCCGCAAGGGCAGACAGCCAGCATATCAAGAGGGAAGCTGGTTTCATCGCAGCGTATGTTTTGCATAATTCTTCAAAGTACAGTTTTATTTCACAGCTGTCAGTTTTTATTTGGAAGTAGTACATACATGGAGGCCCCTAGGGTCCCTTAAATCTACAAAATCTGGCCCATCCAAGACTGGAATCAGGGTCTCCCAGGAGCGCCTTTTCGTAGTCCGTCCAGTCCCACACCACTAAGAAGAGTTCCTGCCCTGATTGTGCCCGGGCCCTGGGGCAGCCTGTGACCATTAACTTCTTCACCGGCCACCTCCAGCCCGGGGCCCGCCCCCAGGGGGTGGGGTCACGTCCGGGGAAGGGGGTTTATCCCTTGGCCCCTCCGGAGCCCCAGGGACCTCTGCAGCCCAAGCCCATGGCCACAGCCTTCTTGTTCCTCGTGGGGATCCTGCTGCCTTGCTGGGGCGCTTTCCCACAGATTAAAAGAGGGTTCAGGAAGGTGAGCCACAGAGCATTTTGAACTTTCCACTACGGTAGGGAGTGGTGGCCCAGGTGTCGCTGTCACCGTCTTTTACTGGCTGGGATTGGAGGGAAAAGTGGCCAGCGGGGGTGGGCCCCCCAATTTGGGGATTTGTCCCCAGGCTGGAACCTCGATTTGATGTGTTCCCTGGTGGCCCTGGAGGTGAGACAACGTGGATTTATGATTAGCATTACCCCCCCCACACACACACACACACACACTCGGGACTGTCTCAGTCCTGGGCCCCTAGCCTCACCGTACCTACCTGCTCCAGTTTCTCCCTCTCCCCTGGCTTCCAGTCACAGTGACTCTTTCTTTCTGCCCACACTTAAGGTGTGATCTGAGAGTCTTGCGTCCCCAGCACAGGTTGCTCTTCGGGATCCACAGAAATGAGGGGGCCCCAGGGAAAGGAGAGGCAGAGGGGAAATCACTGACTCCCCACTCTGCCTCTCCCCCTCTCCTGAGTGCTGCTGAGCAGAGTGCAGTAGGGCTGGGACTTGGGGGTGACCACTTCTTGGCTTCTCTTCTTGGACCCCTGGGGCCTTGGCAATACTGAGGAACCCCCCCCCCCCCGGCCTCCCACACAGCCAGAGAGCTGCTGACTCAGGGGCTCTGCCCACAGATGAATGGGGCTAAGTGCTCCCACCGCTCCGAGTGCTCCAGTGGCTGCTGCCTCATGGACTTGGACTACCCTGGCGACTTCTGTGCCCCCAGGGCCAAAATAGCCACAGTGTGCTTGCCCCAGGTGAGGCTCTGGGCTGGGACAGCCCCTTTGGCATGTAGGGTGGCGAAGGCTAAAAAACCCCATTTGGTTGCACATGCTTTTTCACCCTCTGCTTGGGGTGTCCTGTCCTTACCCTTTCTAACCTGGCAAAATCCTACTCATCCTACCGTGCAACTGCAGCCGCCCTCTCTGAGAAGCCTTGTTGCCTTGGAATCCCACACCCTGGCTCACACCCACAGCAGAGCATGGAGCTCCCTGATTTGTCACGCCTCTGTTGCCTCTGCCACTGGTTTGAACCCCCTGCCCCTCAACTTAGTGCCTGCACACAGTAGATGGGAAACGACCTTTTCCCGAGCGATCCCCACCACCCTGCCACGGTGACCTCACTTCTAGAGAGGATCATGCCACTGAAGTGACAGGACCCTAGCTTTGTAGTGAACTTGAATGTGAATCCTGGCTTTTCTACCCAGTGTCTTTGAGATCTCAGACAGGTCACTTGGATTCTTTGACCCTTAGTTTTCTCATCTGTCAAATGGGTTTAAAGCAATGGTCCCCAACCTTTTTGGCACCAGGGACTGGTTTTGTGGAAGAGAATTTTTCCAGACTTGGGGGAAGGGGATATTTTTGGGATGATTCAAGCTCATTACATTTATTGTACATTTTATTTCTATTATTATTATGCTAATAGGGTTGTTTTTTTAAAAAGATTTACTTTATTGGGTTTTTTTTTTTAAAGATTTACTTTTATTGTTTTTGACACAGACAGAGAGACAGAGACAGAGATAGAGAGAAGGGGGAGGGTTCAGAGCAGTCTCCATAGTTGTACATCATCGGTTTTTCCACATAGTTTCATTCCACAGGTGGGTGAGGGGCTGCACAGGGCAGGAACTGGGCCGGGGTCTCTCCCTGGTGAGAACTGAACTGGGGACACTCCCCAGTTCAGCATATGGGTCCGCACAGGCCGGGACCGGGACCAGGATTCGATCCTCAGTCCCCAGGGCTACAAAGTGAGCACTTAACCCACCGAGCCATCCCAGCTTCCCTACTTTATTGTTTTGACAGAGAGAGAGACAGAGGCAGAGAGAGAGACAGAGAGAAGGGGGAAGGCCCAGAGTAGTCTCCATAGTTGTATATCATCAGTTTTCTTTTTCTTTTTTTATTGTTAAATTTATTGGGGTGACATTGGTTGATAACAATTATATTGTTTCCAGGTGTACAATTCTACATTACATTGTCTATACATTGCATTATGTGCTCAGCACCCAGAATCAGCTCGCTTTCCATCACCATATATTTAATGCCCCCTCACTACTTCCCTCCCCCCATCTCTCCCACCCACCTCTCCCCTTACCCTCAGGTAGCCATCAAACTATTGACTGTGTCCATGAGTTTTTGTTTCTTTGTTACTTTCAGTTTTATATTCCATCTATGAGTGAGGTCATATGTTTTTTGATTCTTTCAGTCTGACTTATTTCCCTTAATAAGATGGTCTCTAGGCCCATTCATGTTGTCACAAATGGCTGTATTTCATCTTTTCTTATTGCTGAGTAGTATTCCATTGTATAAATGTACCACAACTTCTTTATCTAGTCATCTATCAAACTTTGGTTGTTTCCACGAGTTGGCCACCGTGAACAGTGCTGCGATGAACATAGGGGTACGTGTACCTTTGCGGATTAAGGTTTTCAGGGTTTGGGGGGTCGATACCCAGGACAGGGATTGCTGGGTCATATGGCAATTCCATTCCTAGTTTTTTGAGGAATCTCCACACTGCCTTCCATAGTGGTTGTACCAGTTTACATTCCCACCAGCAGTGTATGAGGGTTCCTTTTTGTCCACAGCCTCTCCAGCACTTGTTATCTCTTGTCTTGTTGATTATAGCCATTCTAACAGCTGTGAGGTGGTATCTCATTGTGGTTTTAATTTGCATTTCCCTAATTGCTAGTGATGTTGAGCATTTTTTCATGTATCTGTTGGCTGTTTGTATGTCTTCAGGGGAGAAGTGTCTGGTTAGGTCTTCTGCCCATTTTTTAATTGGATCATTTGTTTTTTGTTGTTGAGTTGTATGAGTTCTTTATATATTTTAGATATTAGCCCCTTATCAGAGGCATTATTTGCAAATATTTTGTCCCATTCGGTTGGTTTTCTTTTTACTTTGTTGACGATATCCTTTACTGTGTAGAAGCTTTTTAGTTTGATATAGTCCCATTCATTAATTTTTACTTTTACTTCCCTTGTCTTTGGGGTCAAGTTCATAAAGTGCTCTCTGAGCCCAAGGTTTGTAAGTTTTGTACCAATGCTTTCTTCTATGCACTTCATTGCTTCAGATCTTATGTGGATGTCTTTAATCCACTTTGAGTTAATTTTAGTATATGGTGACAGTTCACAGCCCAGATTCATTCTTTTGCATGTGGTTTTCCAGTGTTCCCAGCACCATTTACTGAAGGGGCCTTCTTTTCCCCACTGTATATATATATATATATTTTTTTTTTTATCTTTTCACATTTATAGAGAGAAATTATCTTTTTGTCTTCAGTGCATAGTTATTTCTATTTTACTTTTTGACAGATAGAGAGAGAGACAGAGACAGAGACAGTTAGAGAACCGAACTGTGGGAACTCCCCAGTTCAGCACGTGGGTCCTGCCTGGGCCGGAGCCGGGATTC
>PVKE010023864.1:0-12974 GCA_004027555.1 Craseonycteris thonglongyai | reverse complement strand
GGGTTTATTTCTGAGTTTTCAATTCTGTTCCATTGGTCTGTATGTCTGTTTTTCTGCCAATACCAAGTTGTTTTGATTATTCGTGCTTTGTAGTATAGACTGAAGTCAGGGAGCATGATGCCTCCAGCCTTATTTGTTTTTTTGGAGGATTGCTTTGGCGATTTGGGGCCTTTTGTGGTTCCATATGAATCTGATAATTTTTTAAAAAATATATTTTTATTTATTTATTTATTTTGACAGAGAGAGAGAGAGAGATACAGAGACAGAGAGAGAACTGAACTGGGGTAGCTCCCAGTTCAGCATATGGTTCTGCACAGGCCGGGGCCGGGATTCGATCCTCGGTCCCCGGCGCTGCAAAGTGAACACTTAACCCACTGAGCCATCCCGGCTTCCCTAATCTGATAATTTTTTAATCTATTTCTTGAAAGAATGTGGGATTTTGATGGGAATTTCATTAAATCTGTATATTGCTTTGGGTAATATGTCCATTTTTAACTATGTTGGTTCTTCCAATCCATGAACATGGAATATTCTTCCATTTCTTTTAATAGTGTCTTATAGTTTTCCATGTATAAGTCCTTCACGTTCTTTGTTAAGTTTATTCCTAAGTATTTTATTTTTGTTTTGATTGCAAACGGTATCGTTTTTCTCATTTCTTTTTCTGAAGTGTCATTGTTTGTATATAAAAATGCTGTGAATTTTTGTACATTGATTTTGTACCCTGCAACTTTACTGTACTCATTTCTTATTTCTAATAGTTTTCTGGTGGAGTCTTTAGGGTTTTTTATATAAAGAATCATGTCATCTGCAAAAAATGACAGTTTAACTTCTTCATTCCCAATTTGGATGCTTTTTATTTCTGTTTCCTGCCTAATGACTCTGGCTAGAACTTCCAGCACTATGTTGACTAGCAGTCGTGACAGGGGATACCTCTGTCTTGTTCCTGATTTTAGAAGAAAAGCTTTCATTTTTTTTCCCATTCAGTATGACATTCGCTGAGGATTTATCATATATGGCCTTTATTATGTTGAGGTACTTTCCTTCTGTACTCATTTTATTAAGTGTTTTGATCATAAATGAATGTTGCATCTTTTCAAATGCTTTTTCTGCATCAATTGATATAATCATATGGTTTTTATCTTTAATTTTGTTTATGTGGTGTATCACATTGATAGATTTGTGTATGTTGAACCATCCTTGTGCCCCTAGGGTGAATCCCACTTGATCATAATGCATAATCTTTTTAATGCTTTGTTGTATTCTATTTGCTAGTATTTTGTTCAGGATTTTTGCATCAGTGTTCATCAGCGATATTGGCCTATAGTTTTCTTTTTTTGTGCTGTCCTTGCCTAGCTTTGGTATTAGAGTAACGTCGGCCTCATAGAATGAGTCGGAAAGTATTGCCTCTTCTTCAATTTTTTTGGAAAAGTTTGAGGAGGATAGGTGTTAGTTCCTCTTCGAATGCCTGGTAAAACTTGTTAGTGAGACCATCTGGTCCTGGATTCTTGCTTTTGGGGAGATTTTGGATGATTGTTTCAATTTCCTTACTGTTGATTGGTCTTTTTTTGTTATCCAATTCTTCTTGATTCAGTCTAGGTAGACTATATGTTTCTAAAAAGTTGTCTATTTCTTCTAGGTTGCAAAATTTGGTGGCATATAGTCCTTCATAGTATTCTTATATGATTCTTTGTATTTGTGGTATCAACTTTAATGTCTCTTTTTTTAAATCTCTAATTCTGATTATTTGTGTGTTTTCTCTTTTTCCCTTGGTGAGCCTAGCCAGGGGTTTGTCAATTTTATTTTTCAAAGAACCAGCTCTTTGTTGCATTAATTTTTTTCTATTGTTTTTTTTATTCTCTATTTCATTTAGTTCTGCTTATTTTTTATTATTTCCTTTCTTCTGCTGGCTTTGGGTGTTTTTTTGTACTTTGTCTAATTTTTGAAGATGTGATATTAGGTTGTTTACTTGTGATTTTTCTTGTTTTTTTTTTTTGAGAAAGGCCTGTAGTGATATGAATTTCTCTCTTATTACTGCTTTCGCTGCATTCCTGTAATTTTGGTATACTGTGTCATTGTCATTTGTTTCTATGCATTTTTTATCTCTTCTTTTATTTCTTCTTTGATCCAGTCATTTTTTAATAACATGTTGTTTAATCTCCATGTAAATGTGGTTTTTCATGCTTTCTTTTTATAGTTGATCTCCAATTTCAAAGCTTTGTGATTGGAGAATACACTTGTTATGATTTCAGTCTTCTTAAATTTGCTGAGGCTAGCTTTGCGTCCCAGCATGTGATCTGTTCTTGAGAATGTTCCATGTGCACCAGAAAGAAATGTATAGTCATGTGTTGTAGGATGAAGTATTCTGCAAATGTCAACCATGTCTAATTGCTGTAATGTATCGTTTAAAGCTGATATTTTCTTATTTATTTTCTGATTGAATGATCTGTCCATGGTTGTCAATGGGGTGTTTTAGTCCCCTACTATAATTGTGTTTTTGTCCGTTTCTCCTTTTAGATCTGTTATTAGTTGCTTTGTAAATTTTGGTGCTTCTTGGTTGGGGGCATATATATTAATAAGCATAATATCTGCTTATTTTATTGTCCCCTTTATCATTATGAAATGTCCATCTTTGTCTCTTATTATCGTTTTTATTCTGAAATCTGCTTTGTCAGATACAAGTATGGCTATACCTGCTTTTCTTTGGGTGTCAGTTGCTTGGAATATTTATTTCCACCCTTTCACCTTGAGTCTGTGTTTGTCCTTGTAGCTGAGGTGTGTCTCTTGTAGACAGCATAAGGTTGGTTTTTGTTCTTTAATCCAGTTTGCTACTCTGTGTCTTTTTATTGGTGAATTCAGTCCATTTACATTTAGGGTGATTATTGATATATGAGGATTTCCTGTAGCCATTTTATCTTTTGTTTTCTGGTAGCTCTTTTTTTCAATTGCTTCTTTGCTTTTTTATTCCCATTGGTTATTTTAGTTTGATGGTGTTTATGACTGTTTTTTCTGTTTTCTCTTCTTTTATTGTTATGTGTCCCAGTTCTAAGTTCTTTTTCAGTGGTTACCGTGAACTTTATATAAAAGTGTGGGCTCAACCTCCATGCCCCAGTCTGGGGAGCTGCCAGTGCCTTTAGGAACCAACCAGGCCCCCTGCTGTAGTCTGACTCTCCAGCTGAAATGGCCAGAGGGCCAATTCATATGGGAACTTGATCTACTTTATTTCATTGAATCCTCACAATAACCCTAGGAGGTGGGTTACTATTGTTATCCCCATTTGACAGATAAGGACACCGAGGCAAAGAAGCTCATTAACTTGCCTAAGATCCTGAAGTTACAAGCTGTAGGATTCACAGACTCCAGGTCTGTCTCACGCTAATGCTTGTGCTCTTACTCCTACTCCCCATGAAGTTTAACCCCCCTTTTTCCCTGCACCTTGGTGACTCTCTAACTCTCATACTCATTTCCTGCAGACCAAGGGAGCCATCAACATCATATGCCCCTGCCAAAAGGGCTTGAGTTGCATATCCAAGGACCTGGCCTGTCCCCGCCGGTGCCATTTGATTTAGAGGAGGCTGCAGGCTGGTCACTCCCATTCTCCTTCCATCCCATGAGACCAGAGGCCTTGGGAGTCCCCATCTTGCTCAAAGTGCAGCTCCTGAAACATTAAAGTCACTTCCTGACTCTGGCCTCTGTCCATATTTCCTGGGTGAGGGACCCTAGTAGGGTTTGTTTCAATTTGGGGGTGAGGGAAAGGGAACACTAGAGGCAAGAAAGAGGTTCTGATGGGGTTTGGCCCTGTCTGGAGCCATGATGGCCTAAGGGCGGAACTGTGGGACAGGAATGGGGTGGGGGGTGGGGGTGAGAGGAGGCCGGGTCCAGGAAGGGCCAAGTCTTGGGACAGAGGGCTTGTTATTAGTGAATGAATATCTGCACCCTGGGGCAGGGTTGAGGAATGTGCTTGGAGATGTATGCTGAGGTGCCCATGGATAGGTGTGTGGTAAGAGGGAATGAGAGGGGGATGTACACACTTGGCAAGGGAAGCAAAAAGGTGGAGGTCATTGAGAGAGTATTTATGAGAGTGTGTGTGAAGTATAAATGCAACAATGTCCTTGCCTGTGGTTGGACATGCATAGGCATAGACCACGGGAGCCACCAACATCATATGCCCCTGCCAAAAGGGCTTGAGTTGCACATCCAAGGACCTGGCCTGTCCCCGCCAGTGCCATTTGATTTAGGCTGTAGGCTGGTCTCTCCCATTCTCCTTCCCTCCCATGAGGCCAGAGGCCTGGGGAGCCCCCATCTTGCTCAAAGTGCAGCTCCTGAAACATCCTGTGCATTGATATCTCTACTCAGATATTATTGGTTCCACTTTATGGATATAGAAATGGAAGCTCAGAGAGCTACGTGACTTTTCCAAAGTCATACAATGGGGGTATAAGTGAGGGCACTTTCTGCTGCAAGTATCAAACAAACAAACAACCCCAAACAACAAAAAAAATACCAACCCTGTTAATGCAGGAGCAGGAGGCTGGAGGAGACCATGAGAAGTCCCAGTTCTTTTTTTTTTTTTTTTTTGTTAAATTTATTGGGGTGACATTGGTTGGTAACAATTACATAGTTTCCAGGTGTACAATCCTACATTACATTGTCTATGCATCACATTATGTGCTCACCATCCAGAATCAGCTTTCTTTCCATCACCATATATTTGATGCCCATTCCCTATGCACCCCCACCCCTGCCCCCGGCTCTCCCACCCACCTCCTGACCCAGTTCTTCTTGTAGACACAGTAATGAATTACAGATCAGCGAGACAAAGGAAAGCAAAGTAAGTATTTATTAAAATACATTTCAAGAGAAAAACAGTCCAAGCCAAGAGAGGCAGGGGCCCCAATAGGTTGGGGATTTGAATTTCATTGCTGGTGTTAAGCCAGCCCTAAGTGTGACTTGTGGACTTGGGACATCTGACATATAGCCTTAGGTCATTGATTAGCACATGTAGTTCATATAACTTTTCTTTTTGTGCATACCCTTACCCAGAACGTGTACAGAAAGACCCATGGGGGACAAGTCTTAATGGTTATATGGTTATTTTAATTACAGTGACACCTAGGAACCCGAATGCCCCAAAACTTGAACAACTTGGAATCCAAACAAAAAAAATCAAGCAAATTTTGCCTCGGAATCCGAACGCTGCTTTGGAATCCGAACACCAATACGTTGTTTGAGTGGGATGTATACATTGTATGGCCTGTAGCTTTATCTGAACACCTACTCGTCTTGGAACTGAAATGTTTTGGAACTCAAACAGGGTTCTGGGATGGATTAAGTTTGAATTCCAAGGCATCACTGTACATTGTAATGAGGCTGGGGGTTAGTTAGGCAAAAGACAAGGTCCAATGGTTTGCACAAGTGCCAAAAAACAGTTAATTCTGGTTGGGGTCTTATCTTCCTTTTCCTGGGAGTTTTTTTTTTTATTTTTTTTAAGATTTACTTTATTGTTTGAGAGAGAGAGAGAGAGAGAGAGAGAGAGAGAGAGAGGGAGAGACACAAGGAGAGGGAGGAGGGCCCAGAGAAGTTTCCATAGTTGTACATCATTAGTTTTGACATGGTGTCATTCCACTTGTCAGGCATGAGCTGAGCTGGGGGCCTTCCACATGGGAGGTGAGCCCCAGTTCAGCATGTGGGTTCGCATGGGCTGGGGCCAGGATTTGATTCCTGGACCTCACAGTTGCAAGGCAAGTGCTCTACCTGTTGAGTTATCCTGGCATCTGCTCCTGGGAGGTTTTGAAAGAAAGATTCATCTCTAGGGGCTGGGCCCCAGTGGTCCTTAGGGAGTGGACACGGGTGGTGTGAGACACTACTGATCATATTGTAACAGGATGAAGAAGGGAGGGGGCTGCTCAGGGCAGCCATGAAGAAGCGGGCAAGGCACCCCACGGGTCTGATGGACAGCAATTGACAAAAGCCCAAGGGTTGCCAGCTGGCTGATGTGGGCAATTAGCAGTAATGGGCTTTGATTGACAGGGGAAGAGAGACCCTTCTGTCAAATACAGGCGAGGATATAAATACTGGAGGAGGGCAGAAAGGTGAGGGCTTTTTGGCTTGGGAGGTTTTTGCAGGGAACTCTTGATTAGGAACACTTAGGCCATGAAGGTTTATTATGGAAAGGTCAGCAGAGAGGGCAGGAAGGTTTTACAGAGAGCTCTTGATCAGTGGGAATCAGCCAGCTAGGCCTGCCAAGCACAACAGTGGGTTGCTGCCCAGCCCTGGGAGTGTTACTGAAGAAGATATGCAGACGGTTGGCAGCGACGGGGAGCACACAGTCAGCGCTGGGATCACTGGGCTGGAAGACAGAGATGGCCCTTCTGCTTCCGTGGCGGTCGAAGTCTGCCTGAAGGATTGAGCATCAGCTGCCTGTGCTTCCCAGAGGATGGCAAATGGAGGGAGGGCAGAGACGGCGCTCTCCTTTCCACTTGGGTCCTTTTGGACTTTGCTTTCTGCTGCCTTGGGGATCTGTGCGGAGGATCATTCTGCAGCCACCTGTCTTCTCCAAAGGATGATATTGTTAAAAGGGGGAAGGGCTCCAAGTGCAGTCTAGGACAGGCCTGCGGGTGGCAGCTGGGTTATTTCTCTTTGCATGTTGTGTGTCTCTGAAATAAAGATTCCTTTCCTTTCTTTCACCCAACCTCCGCCTTCTCCGGTCATCGGTGCGCTGGTAATAAACGCTTATTCTATGACCCAACTCCAGTGTCAGCTTATTGGCTAAATGGTGCAGGCAGAACGAGCCTGAACTCAGTTTACCTCCAGTAACAATATTACCTTCTGCTCCTCCTGTCGCTCATGCCTATGTTCCTACCTAACAACCCCAAACCAATCTAGATGGTGAGGAAATTTATTGGTGGTCAGAACTAGAAACCCAGAAGCAGCGCAGGCCTCAGGTCTGGCTGAATTCATGGTCCTCAGGATGGATGCCTTCCCAGTAACCACAAAAGTTCCAGGTGTCACCTAATAAAAAACAGCTAGGATTTATTGAGCACTTATTATATCCCAGACACTGAAAAGTGCTTTCTAATCTGTATGAACTCATTGTTACAGCAAGGTTATAGTAGGCCCCATAATTATCTTTCTTTTACAAATAGGAAGTTAAGGCTCAAAGTACCCTTCACAAAGGTTCACAGTAAGAGGTGGGACTGGGACTTGAACTCAGGCTATCTTGCTCCAGAGGGCAGACGCTTAACCACAAATCCACCTCACATATGCATAGTGTGCCTTCCGGAGAAAGGAAACTTCTCTGTCCCAGGATTCTTAGCAAGACTCTTAGCAAGGTTCTTGATTCCGATTAGATGGACTTGGTCTGCACACTCACTCCTAAGCCAGTCACTGTGGCGGAATTTGCTGATTGGCTTACCTGGGTTATGTACAGGGGTGGAGTCAGCCTCTGTGGGATCATTTTGATAGGTGCAGGTTTTATCTGGTGTTTCCTCCGCCAAGAGCAGGACTCAGACCTCTACCCGCCAGCCCATCTTGGCCAGATCCTGATGAAGATGCCTGGCCTTAGCTCTGATATCTGGACCCACTCTCCTGGGTCCTCACCCCTAGCCTAGTCTTTCCTGGGGGCCACCCTGTCCTGGACCCATTCACTGCTCTTCATTTGACGTAACTCCACTCAGCTCAGAGAACCTTTGCCTCATACACAGAAATTAGAAATTGCTTTTTCTCCTATATCTTGATAATTTCTCCCATGTCACCAAAGTATTTTTTAAAAAAAACACTAATGGGGGAAGCCAGGATGGCTCAGTGGGTTAAGTGCTCACTTTGCGGCCCCGGGGACCGAGGATCGAATCCCAGCCCTGGCCCGTGCTGAGCTGGGGAGTGTCCCCAGTTCAGTTCTCACCGGAGTGAAGACCCCGGCCCAGTTCCTGCCCTGTGCAGCCCCACTCCCACCTGTGGAATGAAACTATGTGGAAAAACCAATGATGTGCAACTATGGAGACTGTTCTGGACCCTCCCCCTTCTCTCTGTCTCTGTATCTCTCTTTCTGTCAAAAACAATAAAAATAAATCTTAAAAACAAAACAAAACACTAATGACTGCCTACTTTTATTATATACATGGACCATATTTTGCTTATTTCTTTCCTAAATGACAATAAGATAATTTCTGAATCCAAACCACATATGTTCTTTAAGATACAAGTTCATAGCTACAGAAACAAAACCCGACTCTAATGATGGCTTAAGCAAGGTAGAAATGATTCCTCCCACACCTGGTAGTTGGAGGAGGCTGGGTGAGGTTGTCCATGCCTCTACCTCTTGCCATCTTCTTGTTCAGCCACCTGCTGCTCTGTTTCCTATTTTTTAGTTTTTTTACAGCACAGCACATATAGAAACATGGTATCTAGATAGCATCTTAGGGTAAAAGTGGAAGGCTCTGGGGTCCTGAAAAGACTTTCCTGAGGGCAAAGGGGATCAATATTTCCTGACACACGGGTTGGGAAGCTCTGCCCTAGGATGTATTTTTCCTCCACATAGTTGAAGATGGCTCATCACCATATCTGCTAGGTCCACATTCCAGTTAGAAGAAAGCAGGTAGAAAGACGGCAAATGAATTTCACTTACCATGGGGCAAAACTTACGTATTCACATGATTGTAGCTAGCTTCAAGGGAGGCTGGGAAGTGTAGTTTTCATCTGCCCAGCTAAAGATTGGGGTTCTATTATTAAAGGACAAAGGGAGATCCCATAGTGGGAACAATCTGCCATCACAAAACCCTTATTATTATTTTAATAAGCAAGGAGAGCTTGGATCTCATGACCTAGAGCTCATGGTGTACCGTTAGGCAACTCTTTCCTGAGCTATGTGCTCTGGCTTAACCATGGCATCCAGAAATGGTGGGGGGAGGGGCGCACATGACCCTCCAGTGCCCAGCAAGTCTTGTGGTGATGCCCAGTTTAGTCACTGTTGGAAATATGGCAGAATTGTCAACAGTACACAGGAGAGCAGCTACCTATATCTATATCCATATCTATGATCAAGTCATGACTTCCTTTATCTTTTTTTTTAAGATTTATTTTTGTTTTTGACAGAGAGAGAGAGACAGAGAGAGAGAGAGAGAAGGGGGAGGGCCCAGAGCAGTCTCCATAGTTGACAGCATTAGTTTTCCATATAGCTTCACTCCACAGGTGGGCATGCGTCTGCGCAGGGCAGGAACCCAAATGGAGGCTTCATACTGTAGGAGCTGAATCAGGAGCCCCCCACATGGGAAGCTCACCCCAGTGAGAACCAAACTGGGGGCACTCCCCAGTTCAGCACATGGGTCCACGTGGCCCGGGGCCGGGTCTTGATCCTTAGACCCTGGGGCTGCAAAACGAGTGCTCAACCTGCTGAGCCAACCTGGCATCCCCCCATGTCTTCCTTTTCTGCAGGAGATGAACATGGTAAAATTTTTGTGAAGATTGAAGAGTAAAAAGAAAAAAACAGGAAAAAATGTGAGGTTTGTCTCTCAGAGCAGTATGTCTCCCTACCCTAATCATTAACATCAATGCTATCCCTAGGCTTAATAATGAGCTTTGTGGCAGGTTTGAGTCCTCCCTTCCCAGTCCCCTTACAAGTAAAGCATCCCAAAGTCAGATTTGAGGAGTGAGAGAGGGACAAGGTGGGGACAAGGCAGAAGCACACAGACTCCTCCCAGACAGTCGTGTTTGGGAGGAAGGTGTGCCAATTATTTGTCCGTTTGCCCCCTTCCTGCTCCACTCTTTATCTCTGGGGACTACATTTCCCTGTCTCCTCTGTCTTCTGGCTTCTAGGACAGGCTGCAGATCGCAGGGCTGGAGCTGGGGTGATTGATTGCCCTCTTTCCAAGCCTCTGCCTTCCGCTGATGTCACCAGCAGTCCTCTTGTCTCTTTAAGGACAGCCCCGCCCCTACAGTCCCCAGGGGCTAGGTCACACAGCCTCAGCACATTGTTTCCCCAGCTATAGGGGCATTGGTGTCTTCCTGCTATTGCTGATCACCTCGTTGCCTTAACGTCCTGTTTGGTTTCTCAACTTCTCCATCACCCTCTGACCACTTCCGCATGTTAAATTCTCTCTGTTTCAAGTACTTAGAGTAGTTTCTGTCTTTCTGACTGGACGTTGACTGACTGGTAGAGAAGGAAACCTTCTAAGTGGAGGCAAAGCTGATTCTGGAAACTAGACTTTCCCTAAATGGATAGAATTCACTCAAAGCACAATTACCTGGAAAGAGCTGAGAATGGTAGTGACTTATGAAAAGTCCTAGAAGTACTTTTACTTTGCAAAACTTTAAAACCAATAAAGACTGACTGCATTAAATAAAATTTGTGCCAATGACATTTTGCGTTGCTTTAAATTAGGCATAATGGGTGGTCCCCTATAAATTCCCATTTGCCATATTTAAGGAACATTTACTGATTTTGCCTGCCAAAGACCCATTACTCCCTTTCTCTTGGTAACCCTGAATTTCCTATAAGGAAACCACCCCCTTCCATTCTCAGTCAATGAAGTTGAGTGGGACTCCATCCACATCAGAACACCGAATTCTTAGATGCAGAGACTGGTTCAGTGGGCAGCCACGAGGTTGGTTCTGTTGCCCTGGCTTTAGTGATAGGTTTGGCCATGGGCACATGACTCAGTTTGTCCAATCAGAATGAAGTCCAGGATTTATATTAAGACAAAATACTTTCACTGCACTTGAGCATGGGAGAAAATAAGTCTGTGGTTATTGGCAGCCATCTTATCACTATGTGGACTCAGGATGAATCCAACACAGAGGAGAATGGAATAATGCTTTAATTTTAGCACCTGGAAAAAGCTGTGCCCTAAGCCAGATAGCTCTACCGCTGGACTTTTAAGTTGCGTATCCCAATAAGTTCACTTTTTTCTATAACCACTTTGGGTTGGGTTTCCATCACTTGCCACCAAGTAAGTCCTGACTGATTCTCTGTCCCCTGAAGATGAGACGCTTTTCAGTCTCCGTTTCTTGCTGTAGCAATAAATACTTGTTTGTTGCATTCTGGTAGTTAACACACAGATTCAGAGGCAAAGTTTTTCTGCATCTGGACATTCAAATATTAGTGTGCCCCTCTCCTGGAGGTTTTAGAAAAATCAACTTGATACTGAGAAGGCGAAGGCTCCAGACCACCAGAATTTAACCAAATCTTTCTCCTCCCATTTTATCAGCCATGACTGCCCCTGTCTCAGAAGCTTCATTTCTAAGGGGAGGTCTCCACATTTTTAGCTTTCCTTTCTTTTTCGCAACACAAGGCGGTGAATTTGCCCAGTCCCATTTTTGTTGTCCTCTTCATCAGCTCCTGAAAGACTCAACAGCTTCCTGCAGGGAGCTTGGGTTGTGCGAATATTTCTGGCCATTGAAGTGACAGGTGTAACCTCTGGGCCAAAGCAGAGATGTCAAAAGGAGGATTCTACGTTTGGGCGGATGACAGCCTTCGAACCCCCACGACTCCCCTTTTGCCCCTTAGTGCAGCTTGTCCGTGAGAAGGGCACGCGCGCCCTCCCTCGGCGCTGGCGGGAAGTGCAAGCCACACAAACCGCCGTCGGCTCCTGGGAACCGCACCCTGGCGCCACCGCCCAGCCACAGTGCCACCCACACATCTTGGCATCTGCCCTGCTGTCCCTAGAATGTTCCGTCATTCGAGTAATGAACCTTTTCCTCTTGTCTTGGTATGAATGGCATCATCATTCCCAACATCTGAACCAATTTTGGGTGGGGGTTTCACTGTTAGCGTGGCACCCAGAACGCCTGTGACTTCCACAGCCCTCTGTCCTTGCCATGGCCTGGTGGTGCGGGAGGGAGGTGCCTGGGTCCCTAAGTCACCACGCGGAGAGCAGCTGCCCTGGAGCGCCGCCGGGCCCACAGTGGACTGCGAGAACAAGAAACCCACTTTCGTTGCACGAAGCTTCTGCGACTCCTGGGTCGTTTGTTCCCACAGCAGTCCCTGCGCTGCCCTGACAAGAGTATATGAAAACGACTCCTGTTGCTCTGCCCTGTGCACCAGCGTCCACACCCACTGCTAAGACTGCGCCCCACACCCCGTCCCTGGGCGTGGGCCCTGTTCCTGTGCTGCCAGAAAGGCCCCCGAAGAGCATCGGCAGGCCCGACTTTCTCAGGAAACGGAGTTACGGAGATCCTAACGCAAGGCCGCTGGGGACCGGGGTGGAAAGAGAAGCCTGGCGGCTCATCTGTCACGCGATCGCTTCGTGACTCTGGGGAAGCTTGGCAACCTCTTTGGGCCTTAGTCACGTCATCCGAGAGACAAAATGTCCATAACGCTGTTTATTAAAATGAACAATAATATACAATTGGATTGGATGAGCGAATCTTTTGAAATCCCTCTAACTCTGAGATCCTTTCGTTCTAAAGATAACAGCTTCCGTGTAGTGGGTGCCTACTCATGTGACGCACCGTACCTGCTATTTAACCTAAGCATTGCGGCATCCCTGATGTGCTATTACTATCCCCCATTTTGCAGGTGGGGAAACTGAGGCACAAAGCAGCTAGGCAGTCTGTCCAAGATCACACAGCCTGCAAGCCTTAGACTGGGATGGAACCCCAACTTTGCCAGGGCCCCAGCACACAGACTAGATTGGGGGTGGCGAACCTATGGCACGCGTGCCCAAAGCGGCCCGCGGAGCAATTATTTCGGCACGCGGAGCTGGGAGGGTGCTAAGGGCAATTTCACGGTGAGTTTAGATGACAGGGTCCAAATAACAACTAAAATTGATCTGACTAAGTTGCGGATGGGAAGACAAAGAAGAGCGCCGTATACGTTTTTTAATTATAAGGAGTACTTTTCTGTTGTATTACTTGCTTTGGTTGATGCCAACTGTAAATTTATAGCAATAGATAGATGTTGGGTCATATGGAAAAGAGGGGGACAGTGGAATTTTTGCGAAGTCTGTCATGGGGAAACAAGTGCTTTCGGGAAATATATTTCC
>PVKE010023863.1:0-24279 GCA_004027555.1 Craseonycteris thonglongyai | reverse complement strand
GAAATCGCTCTTCAAACTGTTTTTGAAGCACTTGCAGGGTCTCAATAAATAATGACACGTTTAATTCATTGTTACCTAGCATTTTCCTCATATATGGGAAGTGCACGAGAGACTTGATATGCAGATGTGATATCAACAAAGTCAATTTCGCTTTCAATGCGTTTACAGAGCTTATCATTTCAGCTATATTTTTGTCTTTCCCTGCAACTCCAAATTGAAAGAATCTCATTTTTTCCATGGTGTCAGCAAGAAAACCCAAATCCACCAGCCAGCAAGAGTCTGTTAGTTCACCATAATTTTCATTTTTATCATGTATAAATGTTTTTATTTTTTCAATTAAGTTCACAAATCTTGTAAGAACTTTACCTTTACTGAGCCAACGTACCGTATTTTCCGGCGTATAAGACGACCGGGCGTATAAAACAACCCCCTAATTTTACAGTTAAAACATAGGTTTAGGCCTATATTCGCTGTATAAGACTACCGAGGCTATAGTCTTATACAGTGAATATAGGCCTAAACTTATGTTTTAACTGTAAAATTAGGGGGTCGTCTTATACGCCGGAAAATACAGTACTTCAGTATGCAGGATGAGATCGTGTTCTTTATCTTCAGTATCTTCTAACAGAGCCTTGAAAAGTCGGTGTTGCAATGGAGCTGCTCAAATAGAGTTGATTATCTTTGTGACTATTTTCATAACATGTTCAAAGGGCAGTATTTTACAACACAAAGCTTCCTAATGGATAATACAGTAGTAGGACATAAAGTTTAAAAATGATTCATCTTTCCTGCCAAGGGCAATAAATCCTTTGCTTTAACCAACCATTGCTGGTACCCCATCGGTAGTTATCACAGACAACTTATGCAAAGGCATGTTTATCGACCTGGCATATGTTCTGAAAGTTTTATAAATATCCTCACCTCTCGTCTGTCCTTTCATTGGTAATATTTGCAACAGCTCCTCTTTCACTGTGAAGTTACTCAATACCATTCTCACCATAACTGCCAACTGTGTGGTGTCTGATATATCTGTTGACTCGTCAAATTGCAGACAGAAGCAGTCACATATTTCCAAGTCAGTCTTTAACTGAGTTTGCAAGTCTTTTGAAATTGCGTGTATTCTTCTTGTGACTATGTTATTTGACAGCTGTAGGTCTTGTATCGCCGACTAATCTCACGCTTGTTAGAATATTCCTCAAACAATCGGCAGCAGTCAGAAATGCTTCTTTTAACAATTCACCATCTTGGAAAGGTTTTTTTCTTCTTTGCGAGCATGTGAGAAATTTTGAAAGAAGCAATGGTTGCCTTTTTAGATTTTTCCACAAGTCTAGTGAAAACAGTCTGTTGAGTAGTTAAACTTAATTTTAGTTAATTTATTTTTTTCTTTCTTACTTCAGATTTAAGTGGATAATTCATATCAAAAGTGGTATGACTTGTCTGAAAGTGACATTCAACATTATGTTTTTTCGGCACTGCAATACTACTGCCACACAACAGGCAAACGCGTTTACCTTTTAAATTAATGAAACAATATGATTCCTCCCAGTCTGTGTTAAAATTATAGGTTTGTTTTCTCTTATTTGGTCCACTCATTTTAGGACTAAAAAAATTAAAATAAAAATAGTTATAGAACTACAATATCATATCAAATTGCCACCATAATAATAGATGACCTGCCTCGCTTTTAGTTCATTTAAAATCGAATATATCAAAACACTGTGATCCTAGCTAACAGTCACGACCCGATCAGTCCAGCAACCGCAATCCAAATGGCAACTTGGCGCCTCCCGGTTGGGTGGAGGAGAGTTTAAAGAGCGCAGCGGCTAAACAAGACGCGGCATGGACAAAGGCGAAAGCTAGGGAAAAACTTCTACATACGATATCGCAAACATACCCACGAATAGAATAAACATGTGTAGCTACTCAAGCAATATTTTAAAATTCTAACAAATGTATAAAAATAAATTATAGTTTTACTTAGTGTTTATGAAAAACTTCTGATGCAGTCAAATAATGGCGGCACACACAAATCGGGCTGCCGGCGCCATGGTGCCCGCGGACACGGGGTTGGAAATCCCTGCCTTATAGCCACAGGATCCACGCCTTCCCTGGGGCCTGCAACATCCCTTTGTGCTGCTCACTTCTTGAAACATGGTTTGGCATGCTCAGGTGCAGCCAGATGGCATGCAACTAGCTTCATGCTGTCCTCAGTGAGGAAGGCTCAAAAGTCACTCACCCTGAGCTCCTTCCATCAACAAAGTAGCACCAAGGAACTTCACAGGGGTGATATTTAGAGTGGCTCATGGAAAATGAATCGTAACACTCTTATGCCATCCAAGACACAAAGTGGCTGTGCCTACTAGCCAATGCCAACATGTCAAAATCTGCAGAAAGATAAGACATGGGCTAAGTGTGAAGCTTCTGGTCATCTCTTGGAGACAATCAGCCAGTAACCTCTCTATATATCATTAAACAAACATTTATTGAGCCTGTCCTGCATTGCAGGCACAGTGGAGCACTGGTATTTAGAGCCAAGGTGCTCATAGCCTAGACAGGGAGAGAGAGGGAGGCATCTAAGTACACAGTTAAAATACAGTATAATAAATACTGTGATAGCAGGAGGCATTAGGTACTGGAAAAACTTATAGGAGGACATCAAGAAAGGCTTCTTGAAAGTGGGAGGCCCCCAGCCTGGTTCCCGCCCTGCACGGCCCCACCTCCACTTGTGAGGAGTGAAACTATGTTGAAAACTAGTGATGTGCAACTGTGGAGACTGCTCTGGGCCCTCCCTCTTCTCTCTGTCTCCCTCTCTATCAAAAACAATAAAATAAGTCTTAAAAAATAAAGAAAAGAAAAGAAAAAAAAAGGACTTCCTGAGAACTTGATGCTCATATTGAGCCTTAGTAAACAAATAGGAGTTAGCAGGTCAAAGACAGTAGAGGGCATATCATGTGCAGATGCTCCAAGACAATGGGAGAACCTGGGACATCTTGGGGAGAAGTACTATTAGTTTGGCTGATAGGTCAGTGGATGGGATGGGTACAGAGTGATAAGAGATGAGACTAAAGAAGGAGAGTCAATAGAGGCAAAAGTCAAGAGGTTCTTGATGAATTCTGGGATTCTTTCAACCAGTATCTCTATTTTCTTTCTTTTATTTTTTTTTTAAGCCATGAAAGAATGAAATTTTAGAAATAAAGCAAACTTGTATATCAACTAACCCCTCCTATTTAAGACAAAAGTAAGCTAAGGCCCAAGAAGTCAAATTAAGAAAAAAACCCAGCACATTTGAGATGATGGGATGATGGTAGTTTACATGTGTATAACATTTTACAATCCACCAAGCTCTTTCATTATCACATATCCAAAACAAAGGGGAATGTGACCAAGTCAAAAGATCTAATAGCAAGCATACCTCAATCACTATCTGACTGTGTGATCCTCAGTAATTCCTTTTACGGCTCTGGCTCTTACTTTCACATCTATAGGATGAAGAGACTGGATTACTAATGTTCTTTTCAGTTCTAACACTCCATGTTTGTAGAATAAGATATGACAAAGTCTTTTCTGCCATGTTGGAAAAACGTTTAATTTCTCCTATAAGGACCTATAGTTATAATTCAGCATGTCTCTAACTCATATTTCTAAGCATAATCCATTTCCTGCTAAATCAACTGGTCACAAATAAATTATCACCCTCCTTGAAACTGTCTGTGTAAACCGAAAAATGTGGTGCTCCATAATTTCTGGAAATTCCACTGATCCCAAAGAAGTTGTTATCTCACTCCACACTAAAATTGCTTCATGATATGCAACCAAAGTCTCAAAAGCATAGCTTTCTTTCTTCTTCAATTTAAATTCGGACACTAAAAACCTACAGAGATGTTCCATGATAAAGAAAAATGTATCAAATCTGCCTTTCTCATCATTTATTATTAAAGATATTTGCATGAGAGCAGGCTTGCTTTGCTTAGGAATCCTTCAGGGCTGTTGGTAATTCTCATTAGGAGGTCAGGAGCACAAAGATTCCTTTCCTCTTATCACGAGTGAAACAAAGTCGCTGTCACCACAAAGACCGAAAAAGCAGGTGGGAACCACTCAGCAGGAGCAAGACGGGGTTCTTCAGCAGCAGGGATGATGTTTCCTGCAAATGACGTGAGAAACAAGAAAAATAAAAAAACGGAAAATGGAATTGGCTAAGTTCTTCTGCAATGGCATTTATTTAAAAGATAGAAGTTAGGTGCTTCCGGGCATTGTGCTCTAGTATGAGATCGAAACATGAAAAAACTTAGCCTCTGTCCTCAAGAAGCTTACAATTGCACAGGGAAGATGGAAAATGAAAACAGAAAGCACCAAGAATGAGTACCACACTTTCAGAAGTTGAGTTCCGAGAGGAGAGAAATCCCATCACACGAGGTGATCAATGCTGGCTGCAACAAATGGGGGGGCGGGGCAGGACTGTGTGCAGCATCCACTTGCTCGTCACCTAGGCCCACCTCCCTCTCACCGCACACTCTTCTGCACTTAATTATGTCCCTCATAGCACTTAACACCCTCTGGATTTCCTTTCTTCCTCCTTCCCTACCTTCCTTCCTTCCTTCCTCTTTCTTTCACTTGTTTATTGTGTGCCTCTCTGGCTAGAACCAAGCTCTGTGAAGCAGGACTTTGCCTTATTCTCTTTAGTGCCTAGAACAATGTCTGGCATGGAATAGGTACTCAAACCATAGTGAAGGCAGGAAGACAAGGCAGGCCTTAAATGGCGGTTGTTATCAATACATCCTTCAGCATGCAAAAAAAAAAAAAGAACACAGACCTCAAGGAACCAAAAGGCAGACCTAATTAAATTAAAAGAAAACCATGCATTTGGTAGTACAATCACTCCACAAAATTTCTGAAGGGCCATATTCCAAGCTGCTCTTCACTGCCCCTTTGATGCTTGGCAGAGGAACTCATTAAGCTTTAAAAGGCACAGGCTGACATTTGCAATATGTGTTTCAGGTTATATGGTTGCTAAATGTGAAGAAATAGGTCCACAAGCATACCTAATTGCCTGTTCTGTCTGCTACAACAGCTACAGATTACAAAATTAATGCATTATCTTTAAAGCATCAGTAGAGTGGTTAGGTCAGGAGCCTTGAACAGCCAGATGGTTAACTCAGAACTTCCCTATAAGCACAGGTCAGTGAATGAGTCCTGGTCTTCAATGTTGGGTCTGAGTAAAGAACTGTTGATTTTGAAATCTCTGTCCTCCACTGTCAATGCAACTAGTAAGTATGGAAAAACTGATATTTTTATGGGCCTGTGTGGAGATTGATGTTAACTCTACTGTGCTATTTTAATAAACTACTAAAACTGAGGATCAAATAATCTCATGAACACTTTGTACTTGTTGAAATCATTTCTCTCCAGATTTGAAATTCTTCATCACACTAAGACCTTTCTCTCCCAGAAATTAAATGTCCTAAAAGAATCCTGAGGGGATATTTTAATTTTACTAAGAGAAAAAATAATGTTCTAAATGAAACTTCTTCATATTCCCTTATAAGAATGATGTTAAACTAATATCTATTGAGTACTTTCAATGCTAGGAATTGTTAAATAGTTTGCATTTATTACAGTAGACTTTCCATTAACTGGAACTCAAGCAACTGGCACTCTCAAGCAACCGGCTTGCTTGAGTTTCAGTTAATGGAGAGTCTACTTACGTTTATCCAGCATCAATCAATCCTCATGGGTGCCAGTTAACTGAGAGTTTACTGTATCTCTTTTAAAACTCATATCAAGTCTGTGATTAATACTATCATGACCTTCACTTTGCAGATGAGGACATTAAGAACGGAGAGATTAGGTAACCAAGATCATATAGGAAGTGTTGTGTCTGGGACTTGAAGCCTGGCATCCAGACACCATATGCCACAATGCATATATTTTCAAAATAGCTCTATACATTAAGTCACAACCTTTCTTCTAGACCTGTATTATAGTAAGCAGCATTGAAGTCCTCTTTTCGACCCCCAGTAAAATTGTTATGTGAAAACCTCTTTCTCTGAGAACTGCCTTCCCCACCACCATCAAGGGAGAAACCCTGTGGACACTTACCTACTATGTGACTCTGCTCCTTTGGTCATAGCTGATTGAATCATGAGTGGATATCTGACTCATTCTTGACCAAGCATAAATTCTCTCTCAAGAATTTAAACTGAGAGCCATAGTGTGGGAGTACTGGGAGCTGTCATGTTAATAACCAAAGTCTCTATTGATCCTGCTTTTTAGCCTCTTCCCACATACTGTTTAGTTAGGTTTCCCTAGAATTCCGTGAGTTTTTTTTCCATGAATCTAGGCTTCATGATAATTATAACTATGACATAGTCATTCATTCATTCAACAAAATTTTTGAGCATCTGCTATGTGCCAGGCAAGTAGTTGGAAACAGTGACTAGAGCCAGATGATAAAACAACTAACTACACAAATAAATATATAGTTACCAGCTGTGAATAGTGCTATGGCAGAAAAGTCACCTACCTTAGATTGATAACTATAATTTCCATCTCATGGGAATTCCAAGACCTGTCTCCCAACCCAGTATCTAATCCTGATTTCTCCTTAAAAAGTCACTTTAGTTATATTTGCAGATCAAAAACACTGCATGTAGTAAATACCAAAGGGTGCTCTGTGTATTATATGACAAAAATTGTTCTGTGGTCACATAAGTTTGTAAATGTTTGGTTAAATAGAGATGTGTAGATTCCTATTAAACAAGACTTTTTTTTTTTTAATTTTAGGCTAACGAGGTCAATAGCAATGGCTAAGGCTACAGATCTGAGTGGAAAAGTGTACCAAGTATTATAGCAAGAACTCTATTGACTACCAACGTGGTAGATGAGGAGACTGGATTCTAGTAATTCTGATAATAGAGCTAGAAACAAATATCATAGTTGTCACTTATCCCCATTGATTATCCTCACCTAGACACCTACCTGGGGAAAACCAGGAAGACACAAGTAACAGTGGTACCAGGAGCAGTAAATACCTAAGTAGGAATTTAAATCCGGTATTAGTTTCCTAGGGCCGTCATAACAAAATACCACAAATTAGTTGGCTTACACAATAGAAATGTACTGTCTCACAGTTCTGAAAACCAGAAGTTCAAGACAAAAGTTTTGGCAGGGTTGGTTCCTTAGGAGGCCTGTGAGGTAAGGATCTCGTCCAGGCCTCTATAGCCAACTTCTCCCTGTGTCTCCTCACACGGTTATCCCCTCTATGTATATCTATCTCTGTATCCAAATTTCCCTTTTTTTTTTAAGGACATCAGTCATATTGGATGAGGCCCTGCTCTTATAACCTCATTTCAATTTGATTATCTCTGTAAAGATCCTATCTCCAAATAAGATCACATTCTGAAGTACTTGGGGTTAGGATTCTAACTATCTTTTTTTGGGGGGAGGGGGCCTGGAGAGACACAATGCAACAGATAACACAAGGCTAGACCAAACTCTTTGTTGAGCCAATAGTTGTAGTTTTCCAGCCTAAAATCCTTTCACCTGGGTTATTAGTGCATAGTAAGATGGATATATTCGATTTGGTGCCTTCTTATGTATAAGCCGCTCAGTATAGAAACTGTTCAAATCCAGATTGCAGGAGGGAGAACAGAAGAGAAGCCACATGTTGAGTAACTGGAAGCTAATTATAGACATTTGTGCTATCCAAGGTAAATGAACTGAGCTATCACAAATATGTCAGCATTTACCTTCAGACTTAATGTGACAAGAGTTTAGGCAAAGGGCAGTTGTTCTTCCCACTGTCAGAAACAATCCCCAAGTCTGTCAGACCCCAGACACTCGCATCTGTGAAGCGCCCACCTGGTGGCCCCTTCACACCTATTCTATCCCCTACACCTGCTGCCATTTATTCACATTAATGACATTGCAAATTGCAGCAATTGTGTGGGTCCTTACCTGAAAGTTGTCAGAGCTCACAGACCACCTTCACAGACAATATTCCCCTACATAACAGGCTGCATCCTGTTAGGAAGTTTGAGTCTCTTGGAAACTATTCAGTGGCAGGTGTGGACAGCTGATAAAGAAGTCACTAAAGTTGGCTTGCTTTGAAATTTGATTGGAAGCCATAATCCACAGAAGTCATCCCTATCAACTATAACTGGTAATTACGTGGTGCCAATGTCTGTACTCTCTAACTCTTCCTCTCTATTTTTTTGTTTTGTTTTATTTTGTTTTATTTAAAAACACTAATAATGTCCTTCTATACACCAGGATCACAGCAACCCTGAGACAGACACAATTTCTATTCCCATTTTATCAATGGCTAAGCCAGCAGGCACTAAGGAGTTAAATAACTTGCCCAAGGTCACACAGCCAATAAGTGGAAGAACTCACATTTGAACCAGGCAACCTGGCTTCAGAATTCATGTTCTAATCATTGAGCTCTGTTGTCTCTACATTGGCTCCAATGTGAGAGATTTCCAGAGTTACGTGCCAGAACATTTAGACATGACTATTGAGGCAACCCGTGAATGTTCAACATGTTAAAGCAAAAACCCTTAGGCCCAAAATAGCATCACTCATGCTAATAGGCCATGATACCAAACTTAGATTTAATACCTAATATAAATTGCAGTTTCAACCTCTCCCAGAAATGTAATCTTAATCAACCGGTCTGGAATTGTCTGGTCAAGCACCCGCACAGTAAACTCTCACAGGGGCCCTCTCTATCCCTCCACAGAAATAAGAGTCAATCTGCATGATACAAACCCTTCCCTTTCTCTTCCTCCAAACGAAAATAATCCTTTCTTCTCTTTTGTCTATAGCTCTCTTGCCTCATCCTTGTTCCTATAAAAATCTTGCATTTTGTACAACCCCTTTGGAGCCCCCTCTAGTTGTTTGATGGGATGCTGCTAGATTCATGAATCACTTAATAAAGCCAATTAGAACTTCAAATTTACTCAGTCAGATTTTGTTCTTTAATACCACTCAAAAGGCTATTTAAACACAAATTACTTCTCATAGTTCCTGTGAAGAAGGACCCTTCTGAACCAGAAGAGTCATTTTGGGTGTAAATGAAAATATCATGGGAATAAGAAATGTGAGCCTCCTCTTCCTCCTCCTCCCTGCCTGGGATTTCTTGTCTTCTTACATTTTTTTGTGCCCATCCACTTTCAGGATATTTATACTTAGGCTATTAAATTGAAGTTCTTTATACTTAGTTTTCTTCCTTTTTCCCCACTCCCCATTCCACCATCTCAACATTCTAAAAAGATCTTAACCAAAATGCTGCTAAAGCTTCTATGCCGGATGAGTCAGTAATAAAATTGGAAGGTGATTGGTCTTTGTATCCACACCAACCATTCTTACCTGTATCACAGATAATACAATTAGCATCTCAGGTAAGAAAAGGTGAGATTATTTTTAGATTTACATATTCATGGATTTATAGGTAAAATGATATGACATCTACAATTTATGTTTAAATAATTCTAATTATTCAGTATTTGTCTTCCCTGCTGGATCATATACTTCACAAGGGAGGAGAACATGTCTGCTTTATTCTCTACTATATTTTTTTAAACCCTTGGTATTATCTTTTTTTTTAAGATTTATTTTATTGTTTTGAGAGAAAGTGAGAGAGAGAAAGAGAGAGAGAGAGAGAGAGAGAAGTGGGGAGGACCCAGAACAGTCCTCATAGTTGTACATCATTAGGTGTGACACGGTTTTATTCCACACAGGTGGATGTGGGACCACGTGGGGTGGGAACCAAACTGGGGGCCTCCCGCCTGAGAGGCAAAAACCTTCACCGCAGGGCTCAGTGGCTACCAGTCATATCCCAGTTCAGTAAGTTGGTTTTGCACAGGCCCGGGCCAGGATTCGACCCCCACACCTCGCATTGCAAGGTAAGTGCTCAGCCTATTGAGCTCTCCCAGCATCCCTTACTCTCTACTGTATTTTTGGTTCATAATTGATACTCAATAAATATTTCTTGACTGATTGAGCAAATTAATATGTAGGAACCATACAGAGAAAAAAAAAATTGCAGCATGAAGGGCTGTCAGATCACTCAGACTAGTAACCATTGGGCCCCTGCAAGAGTGTTGATTTGGGGTGAAGACTTGAATTCACCAAAAGAAGCACTTCAACATTCTTAAATAGTATTAATCCTACAAAATGAACAGAATTTCAATAGATATTCTTAATTCATTTATACAACTAATTCCGTCTAATGTTTTTCTGATTTTCCATGGATTTAAGTGAAGAAGATATTCTAGTATAGATGTTATAATAAAAGGCAAGGAGGCCCTTTCTCTTATCTTCTGCAAAAGCACAGATACATTTCCCAATTCACTTTTTGCTGTAACTTCCCAAAGAAGACTCAAAGCTTGCCAAACTCAAATATTGTTAGAACTCAAACCGTTCCAAAACTTAAAGAAAGGCAAGTTTTTAGTCACCTCTGGGATGTTCACCTTCAATAAGCATTTTTAGAGCTAAGAAAGAATAAGCCCAAATATAGCTCTAAGATGTTGAGCTATCTACTTTTATAACTCCATTGGTGACAGAATTGTTTCTTTGTCAAATCCTTCCGCAGCTTGACCCTTCTCAGTGGGAACTTGGTGATTAATAATGCCCTTAATTGCTTTTCCTCCTGTCCTCACAGCTGGTAGGACAAGTGATGTATATCACAAGAAACGATGAACTAAGCTGTAAGGACAGAGAGGAAGTGGGGATGTGGCACTGCTGGGCTCTGCCCCCTTCCTGCACCGTGGGAGGCACACTGAGCACTGTGGTAACATCGAGATTGCTGCTCCAACTCCCGACTGACCAGGAGCTCAGGCTTCGGTGGAGGCCTTCCCCATCTGCAGTACAGGTCTAGGGGGTGCGAGTTAATGAGCCAGTGAACAAGGTTTTCTTTCTGAAAACTCCATTGTTTTGCTCTGAATACTAGCTCTTTAGGAGAACTGGTGTACGAGGGGAGGGTAGAGAGGAATCAGACAGCCTCAAGCAGTGGATTGCCTTGAACTTAAAATAGGCAAGAATCTAAAATCTCAAGAAACTCTTGCCAAGAAAACATCTGCAAGATGCACAGGGACTTATTGATTGTAAACTGTACTGAAGGGGGTCAAAATATGCCACCCCAAAATATGCCGCCTTGGCATAAGGATTATTTTGAACTGAAGGCAACTGAGAAATAGCACACATAGGTGTTCTCTGGCCCCCTCCTATCTGAATAAAAGTAGAGCATAAATTTCCTTTCCATCAAAGAAATACCCATTTGTGAAGGTACCTCCCTCTCTTATACCAGGAAGAGAACAATTTTTATCACTGGAGATGACACCAAGATGAGTCTGCATAAACAACCCTGTCTACTGTTAGTTTCCCTCATACATTTCCTAGTCACCTTTCCACAATATACCCTCCTCAAATTTTCCTTTCCCTTTATCTAATCACTTCCCCACAGTTTATTGCTCTCTGTTAGAATGGTGTACAAGCCCCCAGGTATAACTACCTCTTTGGTTTTTCACTTTTTTCTGTAAAGCCACTGTGCACATAAAAATGTTAATATCAATAATGTCTGTATGCCTTTTCTCCTGTTAATCTCTTTTATCATTTTAATTCATAGGCCCTGAGTCACTGAATGTAATAAGATAGATGAAAAGTTTTTTCTTCCCCTACAGTTTCAATGGCATGCCAAATATCACTTGTGTACTTTGTCTCTTACATTCTCTTTGATGTATATATTTTTTCAGTTTCACTGGAAAAACTGACAAAGGAGATAACATTTTATACCCTGTATACCTATGGGATTCAACTTAAATATGCTCCATTTAATATTTCAGCTCTCCCAAAGTTCCCTTTTTTAGCCAACTAACTCTGGGGCATCTTGCTCTGATACTGGGGTCTTCCTTCACAATTACAAAAAACAAAAACTCAGCACAACTCTAGCTTCTACCACCAGATCTGCATACCCCAATTCATCTTAGGTTCTCCTGAACAAAGGGGCATCCCGGTGAACAGAATCACCCTCCTCAGGAAGTAATTGCTAACCACTTTTGTTACTTACACAAGTCCTTCAGGTTAAAATAAAAGAAGCCACGTGTATACAGCCATGTTTCTGCTGTGTATGACTTGTGAGGAGAGGTGAGAAGCAGAGTGTAGAGATGGAAAGGAAGCAAAATCTTTCACACAAAAAAAATGAGCCCAATACTCTAATCCTGTACTTATTTCTGAGTTCTCAGAATTTTTAGGTTTAAAAACCCATATTATTAGGAAAATTGAGGAAACAAAAAACATTACTTTTATGACAATAAAAATATTTCAAAATCTATATGTTAATTTCTCTACGAACATCTTTCTATAATGGCCCAAAATCTCATTTTACTAATTAAGTAGAAACTTAAATATATAAAAGTGAAAGCAACCTGTTTTAAGATGTTGAATTAGCATAGGCTCCCTGTTCCCAAATCAGTCCTGAAATGTAAAAAAAAAGAGAAACAGAGTTATAGAAAAGTGACTAGTCTTTTTTTGCATGCTTAGAATATGAACAGAAATTGAATGGGATAAACGATATAAAACAATAATTTCAAATAATCAATATCTTACAGATGACTTTCTAACCATGGTCCAATAAAATTTAAAATAAATAACAAAAGATTATTTTTCAAAAATCTCATATGCTGAGAGTACTGAAGTGTACATTTAAAAATGGTTAAGATGGTAAATTTTGTTATAACTTTTTTACTACAATTAAAAACAAAACATGTCCCTCTCCACCTCTCCAAAAATATATATATGACAGAGATGAAATTGCAGGTTATTGGGGGAAAGAATAAACTTTTAAATAAACAGTGCTAGAACTGATTATAAGAAAATTTAAAAAAATGGATCCCTTCCATATACAACCCTTCCCCAAAATCAATCTAAGATAGATTCACGTGTAAAAGGCAAAACTTAAAATATTTTCAGAGAAAATTTAGGATAATATATCTATGACCTCTGAGTAGAAAGGATTTATTATGAAATAGATAGTCGTGATGGTTGTCCAACAATGTGAGTATACCTAATGCCACTGAACTGTACACTAGAATTGGTTAAGATGGTAAATTTTATGTTATATGTATATTTTATAATAATCAAAAACAATTTTTTTAAAGAGTTGAATAAGTTTAACACTTTCAATTATTTAAAATTCTTAGTTACGCTAGAAATTAAATAGAGCTTTCTTAACTTGGTAAAAATTACACCAAAATTCTATAGCAGGCATATACTTAATGGAACAAAATTATATACAGAGTGCCACTATGAATTTAACCTGGTCTTAGAGGTTATGGTTAACTCTAAAAAGTCAGAAAAAGAATAAGAAGTATAAGGATGGGATGGGAAGAAACAAAAATATTATTTTCAGATGATATGATTATCAATCTAGAAAATACAAGTGTATCAAGCAACAGTTAATGAGTGTATTAAAACTAAATAAAGAGTACAGTAAAAATACCATCAATAAAAAAACAATAATATTTCTCACACCGGCAATAACCAATAGAAAATGTAATAAAAAAATAAGATACCCTTTATCAGTGCAACAAGGCTCTAAAGTATCTAGTATTTCACTACGAGGACACACAAGAACTCTATGGAGAAAATCTTAAAGTTCTAATAAAGAAATAAGAAGATCCATTGCATACATGAAAAGTCACTTTACTATACTTGAATAGGACAATTTAAAATTATAAAGACATCATTGATAGTTAAGTGAATATATAAATTTAATGCAATCCCAATGAAAATTCCAGTTGAATTTTTTTATTGTTATTGAGGGACTTCTTAAATTTGCTCCAAGTTTATTTGAAAAATTTAAAAGTCCAAAAATGAATGAAGTCAACCTAAACACAGAAGGATAAATAGGAGATCATAACAGATAGTAAGACACACTATAAAGCCATATTAATAAAAATATGTTGGTTCTGGCACAAGAAAAACATATTAAATCAATGGTAAGGTAGGAAACTCAGAATCAGGAACCTCACATGCAACAAAGGTAGCACTACAAGTCATTGAGAAAGGACAGATTACTTGGCTCCTTGTTCAAGAAAATAGCTAATTATGTAGACAAAAATAAAAAATAGATTCCTACCTAACTCCATAATCAAATATAAACTCCAAATGGATTATAAAGCAAAATGTGAAAAATAAAATATAAAGTTAATGGAAGAAAACATGGAAAATACTTTCATGATCTAACAAAATAAATGATAGCTTTTAGTATTTTATTACTCAAATTAATTATTATTTTTCAACATTCAAATATTTTAACATGAATAATTACAAATTATTACAATTTAGGGTATTTACAAATAGGGTATTTTTGTTTCTTAAGCTATCAAGTATTTAACATATAGAATATATAATCATCACTCCTGCAAATAAATAAGATAAATGAAGCAAGCAACGATAGAAAAAATGGACAGAGGATATAAATAGGCAATTTACAGAAGAGAAAACTGAAACGATTAATAGGGATAGAAGAGATTTCCAGTTTTACTGACAGAGAAACAAAAAATAAAACAAGTTTCTACTTTACCCTTGTAGATTGGTAACAAATGGAAGCTGAATAATGCAAAATGTTTGTAGGAATATGTACTCCTAGGAGTAAAGACTACTGCCATTCTGGAGAGCAATCTGGAATTACTTAGTCAAATTGAATATACACATATCCTAGAATCCAGAAATTCCCAGAGAATAATGAAAACACTGGGAGAAAATAAGTGTAATACATATATCCAACCAAGGACTAATACCCAGAATACTTTTTAACTCCTTATTAAATGAATGACAAAAATTTAAAAAAGCATTAAAAAGCAAAAGACTTGAATGAACACTTCACAAAGAAATACAGTGTGTATAAATGGCCAACCAGCCATGAAAATGTTCTCAAAATCTTTAGTCACTAGGGAACTGCAAATTAAAATGACAGTGAGTTACCATTGCAAATGACAGTGGCAGATATTGAGAAGGATATGAAACAACTGAAATATCATATATTGCTGGTAGAATTGTAAAATGACACAAACTTTTTGGAAAACAGTTGTCTGTTTCTTATAAAGTTAAATATATACCTGCCCTATGACTCAGCAATTCTACTTCTAGACGTTTATTCAAAAAAAGTGAAATGCATATCCACAAAAAGACTAGTACAAGAATGTTATAGAAATGTTATTCATAATAGGCAGTAAGCTGGAAACAATACAAATGTCCATTAACAGAAGAGTGAATTCTAATCAGAAGATAGAATACTACTTAGCAATTTAAAGGAATGGACTATTAATACACACAGCAACTGAATGAATTCCAAAAATATATTGAGCAAAAGAAGCCAAACACACAAAAATACATACTGAATGATTCCATGTTTGTGAAGTTCAAACAAAGACAAAATAATCTGTGTTGATGGAAATCATAGCACTGCATATGGGGATTGGGAGTTCACTTGTTGGATGCATAAAGAAACTTTTTAGGGTGAAGAAAATGGTCTTTAATTTTTTAAAGATTCTTATTAAAGTAAAGCTAACATACAATATTATACTAATTTTAGGTATACATAATAGTTATTCAACATTTATATACCTGAAGAAGTGATCACTATGGTAAGTCCAGCAACCATCCAACACCATACCATATCACAATATTATTGATTATTCCTTATGCTGTACACTATATCCCCCTGATCTATTTGTTTTATACCTGGAAAACTGAATCTTTTAGTCCCCTTCACCTTTTCCTCCTTAAAATATATTTTCAATTACAGTTAACATTCAATATTACTTTATGTTAATTTCCGGTGTACAGCATACTGGAGGGTATTGTGCTAAGAGAAGTATATGTCAGATAGAGAAAGAGAGATGTGTACATTTATTCATAAAATTCACCTCAGTAAAAAAGGATGAAGAGATATGGCCAAGTAAAAGCTGTGGAACTTCACTTTGGGGGAAATGCAATGATGAAGAGAATCAAAGTACACAAAAAATTACATGTTTCACTGATTGAATCAATGCTCCCTAAGCTTGAATGAAGCTAAACTTTTCTATTTAATTTAGCTCCAGAACACGTTTTCTGAATCTTATAGAATGAATCTTGACCACAATTAACTTTTTGAAACTAATGGGTCTTCAGTGATTTTATTTCTTTTTGTGTGTGTATATATGGGATTCTTAAATTTTTCTTAAATACCTAAAGCCAAACTGAAACATGAAAATCTTTTTATGTTATTCTGATTGTTGTTTATGAAGAACTAACATGATACTTTTAAATAAATCTTGAATTAAAATTCACCCAGCAGCCTTGTTACAACCTCCTACACATATTCTGATATAGCTGTAACTGCCTTGGGGAAGCTGCAATGTTCTGTTCATTTACTTTGAGATCATCCTTCATTCAGGTAATTGCAGGAAAAATTCAACAAGCATGAGGCAAAGTACTATAGTAAGGCTATGAATTCCTGGGTCCCTTTTAAATAGACTATTTTGTCTTTATTTTGCATTCCTATATTTTAAGTGTTATTCTATTCCCTCTTTATTAAATTCTGCATTTACCTTTTTAAAACTCATCCTCTCATATTTTACAATCAGATTTGTCAATGTAATAAGTCAAACAGTATAGGCTTTTCATCAAAGTCTCTCCTGACACTGTTTTCAGTCAGTGGTAAATCTAACAAACTCTTTAGCTGAAATGGTCCATATTTAGTCTTGGATAAAAGGAGTAAAAAGCTATACTCTAACATGAAGAAAACTAAGTCACCTCTCCTTTAAAAAAAAAAAAAAAATCAAATTTTATTTGCTAGTATTAAAACATGAGTAGCATAAATTTCCTATATTTTATAAAAGTAGTGGCAAGTTTTTAAAATTAAAACAAAACAAAACATACACAGAACGTAATTCACTTCCAAACTCCCAAAGTTCAAGATTCTCTATAATGCACTATTGTGTTGGGCAGGAAAAAGAACTTTGCTTTTCAAAAAATGGGGCAGAAACATTATTAGGAGTACCTATATTATCTGAGCATATGCTACTTGAACTAAATTAAATTATTTTATGTTATCAACTTTATCATCAGACATATATTAAGAAAGGAAACAACCCTTCTAACTTTTGGAAATGATCTGAATCATTCAATTACCCCATTTTAACAAAAAAAGAAAGATTGGAATTTCTAAAAAACCAAGAAAAAAATGTCACTAATTAGATATTTAATTTTATTATCTTAAGTTAGCATGTTAACTGTAGGTCAAAAATGTAACTTAACCTCTATTTTGTGTAGGCTTTATGGAACAACCCTCATGAATTGGTATCCTCTTATTTCTATGTTTAATAATAATAGCTAGAATTCATGTAATATTTTATAAAGTATTTTAAAATGTATAACTCCATTTGACAATCCTACGTGCTCTAATTTGGACCACAATTTTTCTATAATTCAATTATTATAGGGGATTCAAATTCAGTACTACCATTGCACTTATGGTATTGTTATGACCCCTAGGTACAACATTGTTCCTACTATAAAACTATTGGATTTATAACAAGCTGTCTATTACACAATATCATTTTCAAGAATGCTTTGCTACAAAAAAATAAAATAAAAAATAACAACTGCCTTCAAACGGTCAGCTTTTTAAATTCTAAAGTCCTGTTGATTTTAATTCTTCTGGTCAAAATAGTACAGTGCACTTTAGTCTGAATTTCCTGATTTCTACTTTTTGCATTCATTGCAATAAGGGAACTGATTGTTAGTTCTTCAGGAAACTGTCAGTTTTCCTGAAAGAGAAAGCCAAAAAAAAGTATAGCACAACACATGTGGATTTCTTAAAACCATATTGTAGGCCGACCACACATCCCATTTTAAAGGGGACAGAAGGGGGAAGCCGGGATGGCTCAGCGAATTACGTGCTCTCCTTACAGCTCTGGGGACTCAGGATCGAATACCGACCCTGGCCCATGGGGACCCATATGCTGAACTGGGGTGTGCTTCCCATGTGGGAGGCCCCCAGCCCAGTTCCCACCCTGCGTAATCCCCATCCATCTGTATGGAATGACATACAACTATGGAGACTGCTCTGGGCCCTCTGTCTCTCTCTGTCTCTGTCAAAAAACAATAACAAACAAACAAACAACAACAACAACAACAAAAAACACAATAAAATAAATCTTTAAAGGGGACAAACAACAGTACTGTCCCACTTCAAGCAGTTCTTATTGTCAGCCTACTGACACCTTGAATTTAGCCCAGTAAGACGAGGTTGACCGTACCTACCTTTCAAACAGGACAGTAATGTTGTTTTCTGTCCTACTTACAATGAGATGTCTGGTCAGCCTACCACACTCATACTTTAAACCCACATTAACTTGGTTCCAAGCTTTAAAGTGGAGTAGCTTTTAATTCCTCTTCCAAGCAGTTACAGAAGAGGCTAGGTTGACTTGCTCTCCTGGCTTCCTCCCCTTGACCATTGAGTGATCCATATGTTTTTGGCACAGGGGCTATTTCATCCTGGGATGTGGCAGCAGCTCCATTTGCTTCTTCATCCCCAATCTTCAGATCTCTCTCACTGCTATATGCTGAACTTCTTCAGTGCAGTGTGCTGGAAGTAAGCCTTTGCTCCAAGCACACCAGGAAATCTAGCAGCAGATAGTCACATGACTCCAAAATGGATAATTCAGACATCAGCCTATTATAGTGTGTACCCACAATAAAAAAGACTAGAAAAGGCCATGGTCTCAATTTGTCCTTCATCTTTTTTGACCTCCCTATTACACACTTGACCTAATACATTTTTGTTGCTTTGTGACAAATAACACAAGTTACACAGCCCAGAGTGTTAATTATTCCAACATACATGAGCTAAGGGATTGGAAGTTGTTTTTCCCTAAGACCTTCAGACAATCATTATACAGATTGCATCTCAATTCTAAGCCTACCCTTTCACTATTTTTACATCTTCCTATCTTTTTATCTATGAAAAGTAAAATGAACCCTGTACTCTTTCTTTTCATCTGGCTCTTGCCCTCCATAACACCCTGGTGACATCAGTCCTGTCCTGAATTGGAGAGGCAAGGGGACTCCTAGCAGTAACTCAGTTTGTTCAGATCAGGGGATCTGAAGACTCATTCACTCACTCACTCATTCATTTATATATATTTATTAAATGTATACAAGGCATTGTGCTAAGTAATGTGAGAAAATAAAGATAATTCAGATTCAGGGCTTATCCTGGAGGGGTTTACTATGTATTAGAGATAAAACACCCACATACATAACTACTATAATGCCAGGAGAGTGTGATGTAATCCATAGAGAAAAAGAGCCTCCAGAAGAGAGGTGAAGTCAAAGTTGTTGAGTGCAAGCTGATAGATAGGGTCCAAGAAAGTAGCATGTGAGGATAGTAGGATCTAAACTTTAGAGAGGGAGGTAAGGACATTTAAGCTCAGCTGTGAGCTTGAGCAAAGGTGCAGCGGTGGGACAAAGCACCAGTTTAGTACCACGCAAAGAATGCTAGACTTGGAATCAAAGCCCTGGCTTTGCGAGTTTTCAGTCCTGTAACCCCAGTCACTTAATTTCTCTGTGCTTCAATTTTTTTCTATAAAGTGAGAAAGGCTATTTTATTCAAACTTGCATGCTGTTGTATAAATAAAACAGGCTATGAAGTTAAAGTACATAATTTTAATTAAATTCCCATCTCCTTTTCTCAAGACAATTCTCCCCATTTGCCATGCTTTTCGGCCTCCTGATTTCGCCGGAAAGTTTTCCTCACTTTGCCTGCAGTACCCCATCCTCTCCCAACAGAAAAATAGGAATCTCATTAAATAGTCATCCCTGCTTCTTCCGAAGCTGAGTGTAGGCGGTACTGTTTTCCTTTTGAAGATGGTTCCGGATTGACATCCTTGCTGAAAGTATCCACAGAATTTACACCCAGTAAGAAACAGAAGCCTTCCAAATTCTCTGGAGTACATTGGAGTTGATATTTTTGGCTCTTCTTCCAGGGCCATTTCCCTGTGTTAGATATGTAAATGAGATGACCTAACCGAGAGTCAAAGTCAGTAAGTAACATAGTTCCTCAAACTTTCTTCTGATAATCACATCAGGATTCCTTGAACCCTGGGCTATAAATTATAAGCAATTATGTTTGTATGATAAAGCTCCTTCTATTATAATGCAAACCTATAATCTTAGCAGAGCTGCAAATATAAATTCATGCACATTACAACAGTTATATTGTTGACATTGATTATTTAAAATTATATATCAATAAAGGAATGCCTTCCTCTTGAAGTGCTTACTATGTTTCAGTCATTGTTCTATGTATTCCCTATTCCTTCATTCAACAAAATATTTATTTAGTATGTACTGTGTGCCAGGTGTTATACTAACTAGGGTAGGCAATAGACCGGTGAAAAAAACAGAAAACATTTAGCTTCATGGAGTTTAAGTTGGGAAAGGTGGACACTTAAGAAGATAAACGAGGAAACTAAATTAAGTAAGATCATAAAAGGTACCTAAATGGAAAAGTAAAGCAGGCAATGGTGATATGAATCCTCATAGCAACTATATATGCCATAGAGACTATTATTATCCTCTTTTCACAAGTAAAACAATTTGAGAGAAAGAGAAGGTTAAGTAACTTGCCCAAGTTTTTGGAGCTAAAGTAGATGAGCAATGGCTGCACCAAGGGAACCTGTGGAAGCTTGACATAGAGCCCCCACCGCATAGAATCCCTATCAGCACCCCACCTAAAATTTGAAAGAAGTAGTTGGTGTTTTCTCTATTTTATGTAAAGAGCCCTGGTGAGCAGCCTCAAAGCTCCAACACTGACCAAACCTGCACAATGCAAGCACATGATCACCCCAGCCACTGGGATGATCCCTGTGGAAGTTCTGCAGCTGACACAATAGATGAAGAAAAGAGCGGGTTTGTGATTTGCAAAAGAGAAAGAGAGAAATGATTATCACTCATCCTAAAAACAACCCTGGGAAACAGGTATTATCCCAATAGAGACGCCAAGGCTTTCCAGATGAGCAGATTCAGAGAAGTCAAGTCACTTGCCTAATGTCATACACACAACAATAGCTAAGGCAGCATTTCAACCCACGTCACCCCTGCTCCTAAAGCTAAGAGAGATGGTCCCTGTGTGAGCTAGGGCTCCTGACTTCTCAGTGTCACATCTTCTGAGGGCAGATGCATCAGATAGGCCCAGCGCATAGCTGCCAGCCTCCAGCAAGATCTGAGAGAAAGTAAGATTAACAGTTGTGCTTTAAAAGAAGAAAGTTGTTGAATCATTTCTGAAGAAACAAACAAGAGGGCTCTTCAAAAACAAGCAAACAAACAAACAACTAGACTCAAAGCAGCAGTCTGAGAAGGTTGGCTGAATAAAGAGGTGGTCTTGAATCTTAAGTACTTTTCCACTCCCTGAACAATTTATTGGGCCCACCACCCTTCTTGCCTTGTGATTAATAGAGCTTCAAGAGCTATTCAGTCTCCAGGCCTTTTTTCTTTAGAAGTTTTGATTTGAAAAATGAGACAAGTAGTTTCAGTGCTGTCATCTATAGGAAATTAGGGGATAAAAAGAAATCTTTTTAAATGATTTTTAAATATTCACATGAAGAGTTAAAGGGTCTCAGCCATGTTTCTCTCCTTTGCCCCCATCCCAAATAGCCTGCCACATCAGAACAATGAACACAAACTACGTCACTGTCAGCAGATCCTGAAGACAGTTGCAGGGAGTGTGTCTGGCCAACGCTGACCTGAGCTCTTGTCCTTCAAGAACTTGAGTTTTTAGGGATGTGGTTCAATAAAGGGTCTTTGACATAGCTTCTCTCAAGCAGGATGCAAGACAAGACAACTGGGAAGCTACAGGCGTAGGAAATCGACAATCTGATTAAAAACAAACCTTTAAAAGTAGTTCTGTGTAATTAACTGTTTCCCCTTCTTTTTAGCATCCAAGATGGTCAGAACCAAATCTGAGGTTCAAGCACAGCTCTAGAGGACCCTGTAGTCTACAGATTTGTGGTCTTGTGTTCCTTGGAGAGTCAGGACAGGACCACAGTTAAGGGCATGAGTTCTAATATCAAAACTGATTTCAAACACTGGCTCTCCTACTCACTACCTATCTGATTTTGGGCACCGTATTTAATCTCTCTGAGCCTCAGTTTCCTACACCTCAAAGATAATAATAGCACCTACCACAAAGGACTCCTGTAAGGATTAAATGAAATAATCTACAGTATACAAATTCTTTCGCATTAAGGAGGAACTCAATAGAAATCAGCTGTAAATATTGAAGGATAAAAGGAATCTTTAAAGGGGATATAAATTAATACAAACTCTTTGGATACATTTTTTCACGTGTATCAAAATTTAAAATGTGTGCTGGGAAAGCTGGGATGGCTCAGCAGGTTAAGCACTCGCTTTGAAGCCCCGAGGACCGAGGATCGAATCCCAGCTCTGGCCCAGGTGGACCCACATGCTGAATTGGGGTGTGCTTCCTGAATGCGGTGAGGCCCCCAGTTCAGTTCAGAAAAAAAAGAAAAAGAAAAAAAAAAAAAAGAATTACAAATTTTTAATGTGAATTCCCTTGGACCTAGTGATTTCACTTTTAGGGCACTTATTAGAATGCATGTATAGATGCAAAGATGTTTGCAAGCATGCTTTGTAATTTGAAAAATAGCAAAGTAAACATGCATCCATTAAGGAATGGTTCAGTGAATTATAATTCATCTACATCGATGGACATGTCATGCAGTGAGTAAAAAGCATAAGATATATGTTTCAACAAGGAAATAGGTCTACAATATATTACTCTGTTCCCCCAGAAAAGTAGGATGTAAGGCAGTATATATGGTATAAACTCATTTATATAACCAATATACATATATGTGTTTATATTTTCACTTAAAAGACAAGAACGATCCACACCAAATGCCAGCAGTCATTGGCTCTGAGGGTCCGGACAGGCTGGAGCTTGAGGAGAGCAGCCTGTCACTCTTTGCTACATATAGTTCTCTATTAGTTGAATTCTGACAAGAAAATGATATTTTATATTTCTAAAAAGATTAGAAGGCCTCATACTATGGAGCTTAGCCACTCTTAGAAAGAGAAAAATTAAACAAATCAAATACAGACACACTAGCAAATAGAGCTTTAAGCCTATAATTATATGGTTCACTTTAGCCATTTCAACTGAATAAAATTCAATGTAATAAATAATAGAATTATGAAAATTTTACTTTGGGATTTGCAGTCACATTTGACCTCAAACTGTTGAACTTAATAAACATATACCGGTACTTTGTTTTCAACTTTATCAACACAACCTTAGTTTTATTTTATTTTCAGATCCATGAATTCCCTTTATAAGGCTGCATATCTGTCTAATAGATGTTCCAATGTACTTAAAACTAACATACATAAAACCAAATCTATCATCTTCCCAAAATATTTTATCTGTGTAAGGGCATTCTCTTTCTCACAATAACCAGGCTTGAAATACTTAACATTTGTTGAGTATTCTTCTGTCTTGTCCCCTCAGCAAACTGATGGTTAAGCACTTATTCTTCATCTGCAACATCTCTGACATCAATTTCTTCTTTGCCATTCCCAAGGCCACTCCTTAAACACAGGCCTCCAACCTCAATGTCACCTGTATCTTTACTACAATATCTATAATGTTGTGTATATCTCCCTATCTCACCCCTCCAACTGCAAACCCTAATAGATCATAAGCTCATCAAAAGAGGGATTCATGTTCCAATCATCCCAGCACATACCATCCTGCCTAGGACATAGTGACTGCTAGATTAATAGTTTTTTTTTCAGTGAACAAATGGATGGAAAGAAGTAATTGGTCTTGATTTCTAGCAGAGTCTCCTTTTCTCGTCTCTTTATTCCCCATCCATTTTCTTAAATAGTTCTCCCTAGTTGATAATTCAATGTATCATTATCACATTGGTAATTTGCCACTTCTCAGATGAGAGCAAATCCTTTCAAATTCAGTCATGAATAAAATTTAAAGGATGTTATTTGATATTGTCAGTCCTTTTCAAAGAAAATTTGAAAAATTCAAAGCTATAGAAACTGAAAAACTCCAATAGATCATAAGCTTCCATTGAGACTCTTAAAAAACAGTAAAAATGAACATTTATGAATAATTAGAAGGTTAAAAATCAATCCTTTAATTATCAATCATTATATATTATTTTATGAGGGAAATGCATGCACATTAAGAATGGAATCGTG
>PVKE010023862.1:0-24278 GCA_004027555.1 Craseonycteris thonglongyai | reverse complement strand
AGGAGCAACATCTCTGGGCAATACAAAGGTGCCCTTAGAAGGCAGATAGTGGGACATACTCCAGTGCAGGGACCATCAGGACCGTCTGTCATTGAGAGCATCATTTATTTTATTCAGAGTCTCTTTTCTAGCTGAGAGACTGTTCTTGTTTGTTTGTTTTGACAGACAGAGAGGCAGAGAGAGAGAGAGAGAGAGAGAAGGGGGAGGACCCAGAGCAGTCTCCATAGGTGACAGCGTCAGTTTTCAACATGGTTTCGTTCCACACAGGTGGGTGAGCACTGTGCAGGGCGGGAATCAGGCTGGGAGAAGCTTGCCCTGGCAGGAACTGAACTGGGGGCCTACTGTATGGGAAGCATGCTCCAGTTTTGCATGTGGGTCCACATGGGCCAGGGCTGGGACTAGATCCTTGGACCCCAGGGTTGCAAGGTGAACGCTCAACCCACTGAGCTGAGCCATCCCAGCTTCCCCTCTAGCTGAGAGATTTGAAGGAATCTGGTCGGTGGCATCCTGAGGAGGCAGAACATCTGGATAGGAGATCGAGGGAGATGCAGAACCCCATCCCTGGGGAGCTCTTAATACCTACCAGCCTGTTTCCGTTTTCAAGAATTCAGGGTAACACTTGGCTCAACTCAGCTCTGGCCAAATGACAGCTGGAGGGCCCTACCAGTTGTGGGATTCTCAAATATTACTTTATTTTTATTCACACAATCCCTTGTAAGACACCACATGCGTAGATGCCTGGCTCTGGAACCCTGGAGCCTGATACTAGGAGGGGTGTGGTGGATGATGAAGAGTGCAGGGTCTGGATCCAGACTGCCTGGGTTTGAAGCCTAGTCTGCCATTTTTGAGCTATTGGACTGTTGTGGGCCTCCATGTCCCCATCTGTAAAATGGGAAGATGATGATGATGCATTTTTCTCACACATAAAGTTGTTGTAAGGTTTAAGTGTGTAAATCAGTGTAAAGCACTTAAAATAGTGCCTTATACAACAAAGCTCGATAAGTATTAACTATTATCAGTATTGCCCTGTGCAAATGCCAGGAGACACTCAACCTCCAAGTGACAAAGCATGACTTAGTAGGATTGGATTGCTCAGAGTGCTGCTCAGCTACCTACTAGCTGAGTCACCTTGAGCAAGTTACTTTACCTCCTGAGCCTCATTTTTTTCATGTGGAAATGGGAATAATTAATATTAACTATGTCATAAGGTTGTCATGAGGAATTAGTGACACCATACATGCATTTAAAGGAATGCTTGGCACATAGTACTCACTCAAAAAAATATTGAAAGACGCTGCTAGTATTATGCTGCTATTATCATCATCATAGTCATCATCATCATCATCATCATTCTAAACAACCATAAGGAGTTGAGTCCTTAGGTAGTTGGTAATTGCAAAATCATCCTTCAAAAATTCCTTAACCAGCACTTGCAACCAACTTATTTCATTTGTTTGTTTTTCTGCTATGCCCCCCTTTCCCTGGGGTGCTGATGGACAAGGTCTAGTTTACATGGAAAAACTGACAACGTGAGTGAAGGACTATTTTCATTCTCTCTCTATCTCTCATTCTTTCTCTCATTCTCCCCACACCTCTACACAGTCCCACACATAAACATACTGCTTAATTTGTTTCAACTTAAATGTGCGGCACAACTCCTAATATCACACTGAGACTTCTTAAAACCTTTCTGGAACAGACACATTATTAATACACAGATAAATCATGTGAGGGACTTGAAGTTGAGGGAGTCGGGGAGAGGTGACAAGAGGTAAACATTTTGAATCTGTGTCTGGATGCCTATGGTAATAAAGGCACCTCGGAGACCAATCCCGCAAGTCTTTAGGGTCCAGAGTCTCAGAAACCTCACAGGAACCAGTGAGATTGCACCTGCTCCCCACCCCCATCTCTAGTGTCCGCCCCCCCAACACACACACACATACACACACACACACATACACACTATCATTAGATAAACTGTCATTTCTAAGTGCTCTCTCATACAGGAGTTCTGGGTTCACCCCACCTGTTCCCTACCCTCCCAGGGACAGACACACCTTCTCCCTCACCTCCCCGGGGCTTGTCAGTTGAGTGTGGAACATGAATGGCAACGCATGCAGAACTGGATCCCTACAGCCTGGCTCATCAAACCCTGTCACCAGGACAAAGGGAAGAAATTCCATTATGTCACCTTCCACAAACGAGAGACAGCGACAATTTCCCCCTGTAAACACTGCGCTGACACTGTTATGATGTAGCTCAAGCACTCCTAATCAGTATGGAAATAGAGAGCGTGTGGAAGCTTTTCAGCCTGAAAGACACCAGGCAGCTGGAACCATGGTCTCCTGTTGTTACTGAAATGACCGAGCATCCACCATGCGCCCCTCACATCAAACATGTGTGTATAGCAGTGTGCACCTTTGCAAAGCACACACACGTTGTTCAGCTACTCTGGCTGAGCACCAGCCGTAGGCCTACTGAAATTCAGGTACCACATTTTCACCTGTGTTTACTAATTGCCCTGTCTCTATTTCCTCCCCTCCAAATTATAAAAAGCTGCAAATGTGTTTATTTCTCTAGTTCTGAAAAGGAAAAGTACATACATTTTTATTTTGCTAGTTTTGAAGAGAGAGAAGACTTTTCTTTGTATAATTTCTTACCAACAGCAGGAATGGGCTTGAGTTTCTAAAGATTTGATCAATACTATCCAACTGTAAAAGTGTTTTTAGTTTAAAACCAGCTTGCTCTCTCTCTCTTTAAATTACTTATTAATTATAAAGGTAAATACCACCTTGACCATGTGATCAAACTTAGCATCACCAGTAATGGGACAAACAGACTTCACATGCTTCCTACTACCATATATTCTAAGGTGACCAGACGTCCCGCTTTTGTCGGGACAGTCCCAATTTTTAACAATTTGTCCCACGTCCCGTGGCATTTTAAAAAAGTCCCGATTTTTGGAAAGAATGCATGACAAACTAGGGAACGGCGGGAGATAGACCCAATTTTTAATCAAGAACCCCCTCCCCCCTGGTCAATGGTGTCCCGCTTTACCAATGTTAAAATCTGGTCACCTTAATATATTCCAAAGGATAAATCCCCTGTATGATATTCACAACAAAATAGGCATAACCTGAAGTGAATTGTGAAGAAATACCAGACAAACTCAAATATAGGGAATTCTATAAAACAGTTAGACTCTGCTCTTAAGAAATGTCAATGTCATGAAAAACAAAGCCAGACTGAGAAACTATTCTAGGTTGAAGGAGGCTAAAGAGGACTGAATGATAGATTGTAGTATCGCATCACCGTTAAACTTCAAGAACTTGATGACTGTATTATGGTTTTATAAGAGAATGTCTTTGTTCTTAGGAAGTACAGAGGCACCTCAGTGCTCGTTGTGAATTGGCTCTGGGAGGTGCAACAAGTACCAACAAACAGCAAGTACTGGGGCAAAATTTTCATGTCAAAATGTGTCAAGTACCACAGTGGACAAGCTTCAAAGCAGTAGAGTAATGAGGAATGAGTATACCTGCTAAAGTATTTGGAGCACAGCCTGCCATTTTGCTCTCAAATGATTTAGCAAATAATAATGTGTATATGTATGTATAAGGATGTACACAGCGAGAGAAATAAAACAAATGTGGCAAAATATTAACAGTTGGTGGGTCCACCCAATGAATAAATGGGCATTTGCTGCACTATTCTTGCAATTTTTCTGTAGGCTTGAAATTTTCAAAATAACTAGCTGTCATGGGGGCAGGGAAAGGTCTGTTTACCAAATAAATATGCTATACCAAAGTAAACACAAGATATCTTTCTGACATTAGAGGTAGAAAAACATTTTTTAAAACACCAAACACTAACCATTAAAGAAATGTTGATAAATTATATTAAACTGTCTTTAAGGATTTTTTTTATCAAATAAAACTTTAAAAAGTGAAAAGTCAAGTCAAAATTGAGAGAAGATATTTGTAACATATAAAAACCTGCTCTGGTATCCAGAATATATAAAAACTCTTTTTATACTAAACCATGAGAAAATGGAGCAAAATACAGAAAGCATTTCAGAGTGGAGGAAATATATGGCTTATAAGGAGAAGAAAAGTTGTTAATCCTTAATAGTGATCAGGAAAATTAAAACTAAGACTGCAAACTGGTAACAATTTACACCTAGATTGGCAAAACCTAAGAAGCTAATAGTACATGGTAGAAAAAACTTGGATCAACAAAACTCTTATCTTGTGCTAAATGTGAGTGTCAATTGGTATCATCACTTGTGAAAACAAGTTAGCATTATTTTCATGAGCTGTTCACGGAATTCATTTTCCTTTCCTTCTAGCTACACAGAAACACTACATTTCCCAGTCTCTTTCGCATGTGACTGAATTCGGGGCCAATGGAATGTAAGCAGACATGATTCCACGCCGCTTTCCTGATGTGCCAATAAAGCTTTGTGACACGCCAGCCTCTTACCTTCCCATCTGCTCGCTATTTGTATACTGCCAGGGTGAGACTGGATGCTTCATTCTCAAGGCGAACTTCTGTCATTCTGGATTCCTGAATGACTGGATGGAGTGGATCATACCTCCTCACCTCACCCCCACTCCATCTTCAAACAGACTTTACTTGAATAGGATTTCTTCTGTTGTGTTAAGCCCCTGAGATTTTGTTTGTTTTCTATGTCAGCAGCTAGTGTTACTTTTTAAATAAAGGCCTTAAGTTGAACATCTGCATATGCTACAACCCAGGAATTCAGTTCTTGAAGCTGATTCTCCAAGTTTGGTAAGAAGAGTAGTGTCTACAGGGTTGGGCTCTTGGCTAAAAGAGCTCTTTTTGGAATTTTCTTTTTCTTTTATTGCCTTCCCATAGAAGATTATAGATAGCTGAAGTTTGTGAGTTGGATTACTTCCATCTATAAAATAAAGACTATAAAGTCTTTTCACCCTAATCAGAAAAGAGTATCCTTTTGTTCCACTATATTCATCCATATGTCATACTTAACAGTTACAATTATTGACAGTTACATAAACCGTTTGGTGACAGAGAAAACAGCTTCCTATAACGTGTTTATTCTTTTTTATTGATAATAAGTTGGCTTTCTTAGCCCTACCAAGAGAATACAGACCACTAACAAGAGGTCAAATCCATTTATATGGCTTTCTACAAACATCGCTTTTATTCTGGGGCTCTCTTCTGGGCCCTGTCTTTTAAATTTCAGCCTCCCTAGAAGCTTGGAGGCCTAAAGTAGGGGCATATTATTTTTGTAATGAGAAATGTATAATTCTAATAGCCTCACTTACTATACCCATTTATTTTTTTTCAAGACACACTGTGCTCCTGTGTGTCTATGACTTGATTCTTTAAAATAAAAAAGATTCAACTGTAGAGAAATAAGCAAGAGGTGTGGCTGCATGTAGTCAGGTGGGCACCATGCACAATAATAATGCTATTGTATTAATAGTAACTATAGATATAATTGCTACTTTTATTTAATGTCTACTATGTCCCAGGCATTTCAGCGAGGCCACCATTTTCAGTTGTGCGCTACACAAAGGTGTCTGGCTAAGGAGCAAGTGGGGGTTGAAATTCACTTGCCAATACTTTGTCCTTGTTCAGGCTGAACAGTCCCAAAGCAAGAGACGTCTCTTGGCAATATGCTGTCATATGTGCTAGATGTCCTGCATGTATATTGTTTCTGATCCTTAGGACATCGATGCATTTTGCAACAAGGAAATCCGAGTCTTGAGAACCCATGTATTTTTCTTATGCAACATTACATTTCTCCAGAGAGAGAATCTGCAGACTGAAATATTATTTTTTAGTTCTCATAAAACATCAACCAGAAATAGAAATGCTTCGTCCATTCATTTCACAAACACATACTCACCTCCTCTGCCCAAGACAAACGTCAGCGGAGTGTGTGGAGACAGAGCGGGAGGCCCGTGGGTCCGGCAGATGGCATCTCATGTGAAAGGCAAGCTGCCTGGGCTCACAACGGCAACTCTAACGGAGACAGGGGTTCCCGAGAGGGAGACATTTCAGCTCTGCGGTGATCGGAGGGCATCTGAGCGAAGCCTCGAAGGATGAGAGAGTTGGACCTCTAGGCGTGGTGGTGGCATTCCAGGCAAAGGCGAGAAAGCTGCCCGCGTGCAATGAGCTGGGGCGCTGTTGTCCCGGCTCTGGCCTGAGCCTCCCGACCTCTGTCTCATGGGGTCAGCCTTTCTGTCTTTGGACCTTTCCCTGGCCAGCCCTGTGTCCCATCTCACACACCAGAAACACTCGAGACTTATGGAGCCCCCTCCCCATCCAGGCCCCTTCTTTGTCCCCACACTAGTCTGCTGAGGCCTGTGAGAGAAAGTCCTTCAGTGCTGCCGACGGAGCCTCAGCTTCGGCGTCCACTCCACGCGGGGCCCTCAGCCGTGCTCCCAGGTTCCTAGGCACTGTCTTCCCTGTCAAAACCCCTGGCAGAGGGACGGCCGGTGCCTCCTCCATGCACTGCTGTGGACCTCAGTTCCACCAGAGGTGTCCCTGGGGTCTGAGCTTGCTTGCCTCCGTTCTCAACCTCATCGGTCTTTCACTTCCTTTAGTCAAACAATGATCTATTGTTTCCCACGTGGCCAGCACTGCTTCGGGGCGTAGCGGACAGTGTGAGCGAGCAAAGTGCCGTGGGTGACCAGCGTGTCCTCCCCTGCCTCGGCGGCCTTAGCCCTGAGCAGGCTCCCGGCTCCTCCTGACCCTCACAGCGGCCATGCCCCTTCCTGCTCGCAGCCTCCTAGCCTTTGCCTCCGCGCTCTCCTTGCCCAGACTGCCCTTCCTACCCCAACCCTTCACTGCCCTCCTGCCTCCCCCCTAGCCTATGCAGACGCGGGGCTCTCCCATCGGCTCTGACCTGCCCTATAGCTCTCATCGCCCATCTGCTAAGGGAACACTGGCGGAATTTTCTGTCTCCTACCCAGACTGTAAGGTCGCTGAGGCCTCACACCGTGGCTCCCTGGGGTTTATGCCCATGACACAGCGGAGAGCCTGGCACAGTTACCATTCCGTGAATGTTAGTGAAAGACCTACCTGCTTCAATATTATCAGGATATTAACAGTTGGAATATGTCACTCTGTGCCTAGCACTCTTCAAAGCACAGTTCTGTACACATTATCTTAGTTAACCCTCTCAACAAGCTCTCAAGATAAGTCATAAGGTCATCTTCACTCTTCTGGAGAAAGAAACTGAGGTTTCAAGAAACTAAGCAACTTAATCAGCTCACACTGCTGGAAACATATCGAACCTAAATTCTGACTTCAGTCTGTGCGAGCACCAGCTCTCAGCCACCACTCACCACGACCTTGCCACATAGTCCCATCGCATAAAAATTGTTCTAGACAAGTGATTAGCAAAGGACAGGAACTAACACTTGAAGGCTTACTGTGTGCCAGTACTGCACGTGCGTCCTCCTATTTAATTCCTATCCTCCCCTCTGGACCACAGGACTATTTGTAGTAACGTGTAGTAATTTGACTGCAAAGCTCAGAGCAGTTAAGAAATTCACCCAAGGTCACACAGCAAGTAAATGAGGCAGTGATTGAATCCTGGCCCTCTAACTACAAAGCCCTCTCTTCAGCACAGGGTGCAGGGCTCCCAGGCTGGCACTAGGGTCTATGTAAGTTCCTTCTGAGGATATGTGGGCAGAGCCCAGCACTTGGAAGAGATGAGAGATTCCCTTCGTTTCTGCAATGTCATCAACTCCTTGCAAAATTCTTTCAGAGGAAAGGAGGAGAAAGCTGGCCTAATTCTTTCCCTTTTCACAGAAAGAGGGTTTTGTTTGCTTTGCTTTTTTGTGCCTTTAATTCTTCTTGTTTTAAATACCACAATGTGTACTAGACCTCACTGAGTTTTTAACAGCAGTTTCTGGTGTTCTAAACTCAAGCGGCGGTTTCCCTGCTTCTGGGAGGCATGCTTGGCCTACAAAATGCTCCCATCATTTCTGCTAACGCTGGGCTGCTAGAGGCCCACCACTCCCCGACCCAGATGCCACCAGAGAAAGAAGCAAGCGGGGAACGAAGCAGCCTCCATCGCAGCTGAGAATTGACAGAGACCAAATGTTTACCAGATAGAGATCGTTTAAAAGTATGCAAGGCAGAGAAACCATTGACTGGCAAACGTATTGTATCCCTGCTCCCCAGAAAAGTGGGGTGGGGTGGGAGAAATAGTTTGGGGCTCAAAAGGATGTCAGACTGGGGGGGACAAGGAGCTAAGCATCCCCCAAGCCTCTGCCTTGGTTTGTGAGTAACAATTGCAGGATGGAGTTGCTTGGGGCGGGGGGGCTTGTTTCCCCACCTCCCCAGACACTCCCACTCCAGCTCTTGCCTCCTCCTGACCCTATTCTGGGGGGCATTCAACCCACTGCACCAGGAGGCCCAGCTCTGCTGGAGACTTGGCAGAGCGCCTCCACTCCAGGAAGTGAATAGTTTTCCTCATTCCCACGAAGTAAAAATGTCTTGAGAAATGCAGGGGTGTGCTGTTCAAGCAGGTCCAGTGGTCATGCTCGCAAGTACTGTCCGGCACAAGTGGGGGCTCCCAGGCCCTGGGGAGGCCAGCCTGGCTGGACTCAAACCTGCAGCTGGAGAGGGGCGAGCCGGCTGTGACCAACAGCTGGAAAAGGGGATGTGGGTGTAGGGGCCGCAGCAGGAAGGGACCCAGTGCTACTCGATCTTTAGCCAGCATCAGAACCATCTGGAAGGCTTCTTAGAGCACGCCCGAAGATTCTTATTCAGCTGGTCTGGGGCCTGGCCCTGGAATTTGCATTTCTAAGAAGTTCCCAGGGCTGCTGCAGGTGGTAGTGCATGTGCCATACTTTGAAGGGCACTGTCTCACTGCTGCACTGTCCCTGGGCCTAGAACTACAAGAAACTGAAGGAGATTAAAACATGCTAAAAGCCTGCCCTGTGCTGTTGCACAGATTGTGCACTGCACAAAGACACCCAGATGAGGGGAGGCGGGGTGAGGGGCACGGTAATCGAGTTCACACTCCACTAGCCACGCCGTGTGTTCTGCCAAGGGACTGTGTTGGCCTAGAAAAGGGGATTCATGTGTCCAGAGTGGGCATCTTTTTCTAATTCGTCTACCCAAGGAAATACCTTTTTCTAATTTTCACAAAAGCACATAGAGGCAGCAGGGGCCCTAAAAAAAATTCCCTTTACCCACCAACACACGTCACTGGATATCAAATGCATACTCACGCTGAGATCCTCTGAGAAGGTCCTAAGGCCACAGGAAATCCCAGTGTTCTTGGGGGCGGGGGCGATGGCTTCCCGAACCTCAGGTCTTGCACCATAGTGAAGTTTTCTAGTCCCACAAAGAACAAGTGATTTCCAAGGCCTGAGAGGTAATCAAAGCGTGTGGCTCTGGCACTTCCTGCATGACCTCAGACCCCTAGGCGGGAAACTACTTCCACAGAAGGAATGCTCTTGCCTTCCGTGGACACACCTTCCGCACCCCACATGGGTGTCTGAGCATTTACAGAAACGTGCTCTCAAGCAGCTGCCCGCCTAACCAACTGGCTCGCTCGCCTGGCCAACCCTCCTCTCCGTGAAAACTCCCTTCACCAGCGCCCACAGCTGGCAGCTCGCCCCTCTAGAATCCTGTACTGTCTTCTGCCAGTGGAGCTGTGTGCCAACCAAGAGTCAGCTACACGTGTTCCCCAAACCACGGATGCCAGCTGCCTGTGTCTGGGTGATCACGTAATTTAATTAACTCCCCTGTAAATGGGTGAGATACAGATCGAAGGAGAACTTTTGTTTCCATGAAAATTAAGTTGATTGCGTTGGAAAAGCTCAATGAGGCAAGGTTTCAAAAAAGATTCCCGTCCAATTAGACAGCAGTGGAGGAGACAGATGTAAACGATTGCGGAGGGGCCTGTGGAAAGCGAAGAGAAGGCCACCCTCAGAGGGCCTAGCCAACTTTTTCACTTCTCCGTCTGAGGACACTGAAGTTAGAATCGTAGACAAGGCCTGGTGGGAACGGTCTACATGAGAAGATGAAGGGGATTTGGAATTGGCAGGGCTCACCCCTGAAAACAAGGTGTTGGAACTCCATCAAAAGGGTGGGGAATGAATGTACCTTCACACGTTTTAAGTACAAATGCGTTTCGGTCAATGTGGGTAGCAGAAAGGGAATGTTGGAAACAGACAGATCGGGCTGCCCTGGTCACTCTGCCCCTTTCCATCTGGGCGACCTGGGACCACTAACTGTTCGGAACCTTGAGATCCTCCCGGTAACTGGAAAGAAAACGCTGTATGAGAAGAAATGCAACGTAAGCATATTGGGGGCTACTGTTGTGTCTGCAACCAGCACCCACTCACCCTACCACCACCCACCCAGTGACAGGTCTACCATTTCTTCGTAAGGACCCCACCCCATCCTCACTCTCAGCCTGGGAGCCTCCAGGTGCGGGACACCTGACTGAGGACGGGAAAGAGTCACATTTCACCTCCCCGGCCTACCTGGCCTCCAACACTGCTTCGAGGAGGGCACATGGCTCAAGTCTGGGCACTCAGGACCAGGAAGACTCAATTCTCCCCAGGATTTTAACTTATCAGGGAAATGACCTCTGTCCCTCTAGCTGAGATATTGGGACCCTGTGAGCCTGGCAGGTAGAAAAATCAGAGGAAAGAAAAACCAGAGGAGGCAGATCCAAGAGCAGAGATGGGGGTCACTATCATTTGAACCCTAAATCAAACCAGTCCCGAAGATAGACTCACTTGCATGAACTAAGAATACATTCCTTTTCCCCCTGTTTATTTTCTCCAGAAGCAAACCCTGAGACAGACTCACCAGCAAGTCCTTTGGGGGGAGATGATTGTAGAAAGCAGAGCTGGAGAGAGAAGCAGGGGAGGAAAATAGCCACGGAAGTGGGCATTCTCTAGCAAGGGTTACCGTGGGCGGCTAGAGTAGTGCTGGGGAGAAGCTCTGGGAAACTGCAGAACACGCCTCCTCAGAGCCGTCCCAGCAGAGTGGCAAGGGAACAGGGTGACTTTGTCTGCCGGGTCCCATTCACGGGTTGAGGGCTGTTCCAGGGTGGGGATGAGAAGCATTACCTCCTTAGCACTGCTAGCCGGGCTTTAGCACAAGCAGGGCGGACCTCAGGCCGAGTGGAGGGAGCGGCCTCTGGGCTGCTGTTCGTGAGGAGGGAGAGGACCTAGGCAGACACCAGCGCGTCTGCTATAGTTGGGTTCTCTGCTATTTGCAAAAGACCTCACCCATCAGGGGCTCAGCGTCGTGCTTGGGATGTAGCGACCACTCAGAAATGACAATCATCACTAATACTCTTAATATTGCGACTGACCAGTAGTGGGCATTATGAAGACCCAGCTTGCTATGTAATTACAGGCATTAGCTTTCTAATCTAAGCTCTTCAGAGAGCAGGAAAGAAGTGATATCTCAGAGGTCCCTTCTCAGCCTCTCAGGCACAGCTGCAGATTTGGGGGTCGTCACCCACCCCCACCCCTGCAGCAAAGGGTATCTGAAGCCCTCAGCCCAAACGGTCCCTCCAAGAATCACTTGTCATCAGGTTCCCTAAGCAACCACAGAAGATGGGGAAACTGCCTGGGGAGGACCTGGCTCATTATACAGGTTGGGAAGACATACACAAAAGACACCTTTTGGGGTTCTTTTTCGATCTTGGTGGCAGTTCCTGCTTTCCTTCGTAAAGCCTGCATGAATAAACTGATACAATGTGGAAGATTATGGTTCGTTAATAATTAATCAATTGGAAAAAGTACTTAAATATGTGTCAAGGGTTTGGCCCGAGAGGTTTCACTACCATAGTCCAAACATCTGTCGGGAAGAAAGGTTTGGCCTCACTAAGGTCACGCCCTGTTTGGGTCATAAAATGGGTTTGGGGAGCGTTCACCCGTCCCCAAGCCAACCCAGAGAGGCTGCCCTCCTCCTGCATTCCAATAGCTCCTGGGTTCTAGGACCCCATGGGCCAGATTTGGGGAAGCACTTCATGCCCTGTGAGGTAGGAATGTTTATCACCCCTATTTTATAGATGAAGCCACTGAGGTACTAGAAGGTCACACAGCTAGCAAAGGGTAAAGCCACGAGTTGAACCTGAGCATTCTGGCTTCAGAGACCACTGAACTCTGTCGCTTAGACTAGCATGTCTCAAACTCATGGTCTACGCAAGCCCAGGTTAGGGACAAGTTGGCTTGTCTTTCCCTGCCTGTGGCCTTCTGCGGCCCACTCAACATTGTGTCCATGGATCCTGAATCAGGGAGATAGTGAACCTGGTTGACTGACTGTGTCTTTTGTGTTTGGGATGCTCTTTCTTCAGGGAGCCACCAGTTTCCTCCTGCAAGCCCCACATAAGTAGGGCAGGGCTATTTGCAAGCCTCGTGCACTATGTACGCTGCCAAAAAGCTATAGGTCTCGTTTTTGAAGAGTCGAGACTAAACTCTTTAAAGGAGGTCAGGGAGGCAGAGAGGACATCATCAGGAACTCTGAAAGTCACAGAGCAGCCTATGGCTCTGAGCACATGGAGAATCGGCCTGGCGTGGTTTCAAATGGCAGCTCTACTGGACGACCCGGGGAAAGTGGCTGCTCTTTCAGAGCCTGCTTTTTTCCTCATCTGGAAATGCAGACAGCCATGCCCCGCTGACAGAGTTGTCATGAGATGTAAATGAGAGTCCAGGCAAGGCTCGTGCGCACACGGGCACACAACGGGTTTCCAATAAATGCTCAGCCCCTCCTTCTATCTCGGTAGAGGAAAGAAACGGGGCATGGAGAAGGTTAATTATCCTCCAATTCCGGGAGTCATGGGAATGGTTTTGCTGATGTCACAGAAAGAAGAGCCTCACTTGGGAATGGGTGCTGTCTGGGGAAGAAAACCCAGCTCAGCCTCTATACGTTGTATGTGGGAGACCCACCTCAGGCTTCCAGCAAGTCATGGCTGTGAAATGTTGGCAACTGTGTATTTGGCCAGGGGATAGGGGGAGGGGAAAGAATTCTTTGCTCCTGTCCCCATGTCCTCAGCCCGCACGAGCACCTCCTGGGACTGCCTGTGGACTGAACGTGAACCCTGCCATTTGTGAGTTTGTTTGCTTTGGGCAAATAATAACTTCCTGTTTCTTAGAAGACGGAGCAAAGCTTCCCAAGGCTTCTCTGCCAGGCAGCAGTTCTTACCAAATGATAGGAATGCTTGTGGGGTAAACAGAACGGAGACACAGGGATGAGGCTGCCCACTGAGCAGCCCCAAGAGGTGGATTTGGGGTTTGAGAAACAGGCAGCACGGTTCAGCTCCCCCAAGCTTCCACGTTTTAGGAGAAACCCAAGAGCAGTTTCTAGTGCTCCGAGGCCTGGGCCCACACACACTGCATCTGCACTGTGACATTCTCATGGGACCGTCAGGGTTGGCACAAATCCCCTGATTCCTGTGTAGCTGGCTGTTCCTCCTACTCGCTGGGCAGTCTGACTTCCTCTCTGTTCAAAAAGCATGCTGATCTCCTTCTTCAACTCCCCATAAATTGTCCCATTTACCTTCCAATCCTTCTCCTAGGCTCAGCTCAGACCTCACTTCTTACAGGAAGTCCTCCTGGATTGCTCCTCTGACCTTCCTGTTTACAGCCCTTCCCACTCAATCCTGTTCACTAAAGTTAGTCTCCTCTCCATGGCTCCAAATTGTAAATTGTCTGAAGGCAGGGGGTTAAAAAACAGCTAATGCATGCTGAGAGTTTCCTAAGCTTGATTTCATTCGAATCTCCACAACCCTTGCGAAGTAGGCACTTTCATTTCCCTATTTTACAAGTGAGGAAATGAAGGCTCGGGACACATAAATGACATACTCGAGATCACAGAGTTAGTGGCCAAATCAGGCACCAGCCCAGCTCCGGTTCTAGTGCCTCTTCTTGTGAGCACTGTGGGACATTGCCTCTTAGACCAATATTTGCTAATTGATTGCTGACTAGACCAGTGGTTCTCAAAGGTGGCTCCTGGGCCAACAGCAAGCAGCATCTGGAGACTGGTTAGAAATGCAGACTGTCGGTCCCTCCCCCAGGCTCACCAAATCAGAAAGTCCAGGGCTGAGGCCCAAAAATCTGTATTTTTTAAAGCCCTGGAGGTTTTTCTGAGGTTTGCTGATGTTTCAGATGATCTGACCAGAACAAAGACAAGCAAATGTATTCTGTTAAGGACTTGAGAGCAAAGATTTTAGACTTTGCAGGCTTAGAGGTAACACTGAGGCTGTACCCTAGGAACCGCCATAACAAGAGAGATAGAATACATATTTCCTGAAAGTTTTATTGATGAAATTCAAAATATGACAGTAACTGATGAGCATGATTTTTAATTGTACTATTAATCATACAGGTCTAATCATGAGAAGAATGAAATGCATTTTGGAGGAGTTAACAGTTTGCTTATGTGGGGTTCAAAGTGAGAGTTCCCTGCCATTGCATCTCTGGTCAGTGTTCCTTTGGAAAGGCCGTTCTTAGCTCCCTGCACGAAGCAGGCAGCGGACTGGCTTTGGCCCATAGGCTGTAGTAAGCCCGTCCCTGAACCAGACGGTCCCAGCTGAACCTGTATATGGGTGCACTCAGGTTGCTTCTTGGCTAAACTGAGCCCTAAAACAACCCATCTGGTGCTTTCTCGCCCCAACCCCACCCCTCCGCTCCCCAAAACAGTTGCTTAGCAGGACTGACAGATCTGCCCAGGCGTTTGGCATCCTGTAACTCTCTGAGAGGCTGCGATAAGCCAGGAGGGCCCCGCCACACATAGCTCCCTGGTAGGGAGAACAGCTGCCCCGCCAGGTGGCCAGGCAGCTGCCGAAGGCCCTGGGCCCTGCTGCCACCGCACCTGTGGCTTCCCCGCTACCTCAGCGGGCCCCGCCTGGACTTCCCGCGAAGGCACCCTGCTTGCTCCATGGAAGCTGGGTGTCCAGAGAGGACAGAAACGGACCCTTTTGCCCGTTTTTATCCTCAGCCGGGCTTCCTCTCAGCACCGGTCTGAACTCATGGCATGAGGAGAGACCCTGGGGAGCTGAGACCTAGAAGTAGCCAGAAGTGCAAGGCCTTTAGGTCCCTTAAAGAGGTAAAGTCACAAATACCTGACTGACTGAGTCACAGTGTGTCCCCCAAAACAATATGTTCAAGTCTGACACCTAGTACCTGCGAGAATGTGATCTTATTTAGAAGTAAGGTCTTTGCAGATATAATCCAGTTAAGATGCGGTCATTCTGGATTGGGGTGGACCATAGAAGAAGAAAGACATTTAGATACAAAGACACACAGGGACACAGAGAGAACGCCATGGGAAGATGGGGCAGATAATTAGAGCGATGCCTTTACAAGCCAAAGATTGGGGGCTACTTCCAGAAGCAGGGAACAGGTCTCCCCTCAGCGCCTCCAGGAGACACCAACCCTGCCTGCACCTTCATTGAGGACTTCCAGCCTCCAGAACTGAGGGAATGGATTTCTGTTGTCTTAAGCCACCCAGTGTGTGACACTTTGTTCCGCCAGCCTCGGAAGCGGTAGTACAGCTAGTAATAAGAGAAACGCAGTGAGGTATATCAGCGTGATGAATGAGGAAAATATCATGATACTTTCAAAAACCCTGCGCTTTTGAGACTGTGCTTCCGACAGAAAGTGAAGCAAAAGAAGCAGATGTCAAAACTAATTTTGCAATTTTAAAGCTTACACTTATATGCACACAGTACATAGATAAAAGGTTGGACAAAGGTATAATATGATATTTCCATTATTGTCTTTGGGTGAAATAAAGTAAACATGGGTTCTTAAAAATCATGGAAAATGGTAATTTGAAAAATAAAAACAATTAAATCCATGTTCACACCGGGGGGAAAAAACCCAAGGAGTATGAAAACAAGTCTGAAGACTAGATTGTCGATAGAGGAGCCCATGAGAGCAGATAAAACAAACCCAGACACCAACACTACTTCTCAGCTCGGGCTTCACAATAGAATCATCTGGGGAGGTTTCCAGACAAACCTCCCCAGGCCTCACCCCACACCAACTGGATAAAACAGGGGAGGTCCCCTAGGACAGTATAGAATTTAAATTTCACTGTAATCAGTCTTTGCTTTGAGAAAATTGCGTATGAGAAAACCTGAATTTGGCTTCACCTGTAAGGGGAGATGACAAAATTAATATGTCACATTTTGAACATTTGCTACATGGCTGGCACAATTCTAAGTTATTTACATGGATTCTCTCTTAGGCATCATCACAGCTTCATAATCATAGTCACTACGATTATACCCATTTTGAAGATGAGAGAACTGAGACGCCAGGGTGTTAGGTATCGTGATCAGGGTCACACAGCTTGTGAGTGACAAGACTGGAGTTCAAAATAAGGAAGTTTAACTCTGGAGCCTAACCTTTCGCAGCATTACACAGCACGGCCAAGTGCTTGGGGATCGGCCTGTGTCGATGCCCATCCTGAACAGGTTCTGTGTGTTCAGTGATTTAAAAGCTCAGTCGGGTAAGTACCTGGGGAAGCTTCCCTACTTTCAAAACTGAGGGTGGTGGGCTTCTAACCTTGAAGATCTTCGCTAAACTGCACAGAAGCCACTGTTTACGGTAAATCGCCAGAGAGATTTCTTTACAGTCTCAGGACCAGGGAAACCTGTTCACATTCATCATGTGGACATGAAATCCTAATGGTATCTCCTCAGGCCTGGCTTCCACCTCTCTCTCCTACCCCATTTCCCCCACTACCCTAATTTCCTCGTCCATTTATGGCTCATCTCTTTTGCCTGTTCACCCTGGCTCTATTTGTATGCATCACTTAAGTCAGTGGCCTTTAAACTTGGCTACACTTCAGGATCGCCAGAGGCACTTTTAAAAATCCCAATGTCCAGGCCACACCCCAGACCAACGGCACCAGGGCCTGGGCGTGGACCCTGGCGTTGGTCGTTTAAAGATCCTCAGCGGGTAATGAAGCAGCTAAACGTGCTCCCACATTCTGCCTGGAAAAAATATGGGGCAATAAATAAATAATAATATAGCCCTAGACCATTTCAAATTTCAAATAGCTAACTTACAATCATTACAAGCATGGATCTTGTTGTTGTTTTTTAATGTTCCCTCTGCCTCATGACCTCAAAGACCTTACTTAACGGGAGCCACAGAATTCTGCTTCTTCTGTCTGTTTCTCTGAGTGCCTCTCCCGCTGCAGCTCCAGGCCAAGCCACCTGCCTCTCCTCATTCAGAAGCCTCCTCCTACCCTTCCGTATTCAGGATCCCACCTCCCACCCCTCACCATGTTCCAACATCTGTGCCTCCACCACGGACTTGAAGAGCAAACCCAAAACCACAGCAAACCACTCTTCTGTAATTTGCTGAGCTGCCAACCTAGAAAGAGACTAAACATTCCACCCTTTTTATTGTTTAAATGAACTGTGAAACAAACCAAAGTTGTGGTTTGGTTTTCCAGAAATAATTTCGTAAACTAGTTTAATGCAAAAGCAAAAACAAAATAGTTATAAAACTATTGAAGGCAAAAAAAGAAAAAATTCTCCAAAGGCACTTAACGTTATATTCACTTTGAGTGAATCAGATACTCACATGCACAAATAAGCGGGTGGGGATGCGGGGTGGTGAGCTCATGCATCAAAAGGGCTGATCTTTGAAAAACACCTAACAGAAGAGTCCCCAAAGACACAAGCACGACTGTTATCTGCAGAGTCAGGGCAACAATCCAGTGCACAAGTCTTGATAAATATTAAGCTGCCGTCTGCTTGCATCGGAAACCTTTGCCATCCTTCATGCCCTTGGCCTTCTCTCTATTGCTTCCTGAACCTGAGATTGGTGAGGGAGGGTCCGAAAAAATATGGAGATGAAAAGAGTGCCCCCGGGATTCACAGGCCCCACTTGTGCTCCTCAAAAGGGCATTCGGGGTGTGTTGTATCAGGAGTCAGACCCCAGACCTGGTCTCATCTCTGACTGAACTGTGGACCCTGAGACAACTCCCTCCCCATCTCTGGGTCTCTATTTCCTGCTCAGTAAGATACGGGTCCCTCTGAGGCCCCTTCCAGGTCTGGTGTTGAAGGCACAGGCTCTATTAGCAGCCACATCAGGAAGCTGGCTCAGGATCCAGGGAAGACTCCACTTTATTTCTTAGGATTTAAGGAAGGGTTGCCCATTTTTTGCATCTGGGACCTAGAATGGCTGGCCCCTTGATGTGTATGAAGGGATCTCTTTGTCTTGAATAGGGTCATGAGAAATCATTGCAACAAAAAAAAGAGAGCCCAGAGAAGGACCAGCTTACCCAGAGGGTCCTCCACTCTTCAAAGTCATGAGGTGCTGTACACGAAGCATGAGCTTAGATGTATACGTATATATGGTTTTTATAAGAATACCAGGTTTAGGGACATCAAGATGGCTCAGCGGGTTAAGCGCTCACTTTGCAGCCCCAGGGACCAAGGATCGAATCCCGGCCCCGGCCCATGTGGACCCACATGCTGAACTGGGTGTGCTCCCAGTTCGGTTCTTACCAGGGCGAGCTTCCCATGTGGGAGGCCCCTGGCTCGGTTCCTGCCCTGCATAGCCCCTGCTCACCTGTGTGGAATGAAACCATGTTGAAAACTGATGATATGCAACTATGGAGACTGCTCTGGGCCCTCCCCCTTCTCTCTGTCTCTCTCTGCCTCTGTCAAAAACAATAACATAAATCTAAAAAAAAAGAATACAAGGTTTGGAATCAGCAAACCTGTGTTCTGACTCAATTCAGTTCTGACACTTTTAGTCATTTCAAACAAGGTAATTTGGTATAAAAAAATGTCAAATGATGATCAAGCTACCTACTCTAGTAGATTAAAGATAGCCACAAATTCTCTGCTACTCCTCCCACTGAGAGGCGCAGTCTAATTTTGCTCCCCTCGAATCTGAGTCGGCCTCAGTAAATTACTTGCTTGACCAATGGAATGCAAAGGAGGTGACGCTATCTGCTGAGGCTAAGTCCCATGGAGTCCTGGCCTCCCACTGGGGTCTCTTGGAGATGTGGCTTTTGTAATGCTCTGGCTTCGGAGCCAGCCACCACGTTCTGAGAAGCGCAAGCCACATGGGGAGGCCACTTGTCGCTGTCCAGTTAACCAACCTGTGACCCAGTCAACAGTCAGCATTGAGTGCAGACCACGGGCAGGCGCCGTGCTAGACGCACAGGCATTGAGTGCGGCCGAGTTTGTCACACAGCAGTAGAGCATCAGAACACCTAACTCGCAGACACGAGACTCCCAGGTGAGATTAACTGTCAAGCATCTAGAAAAGCACATTGTAAATCGTAACGGGCTCCACGAACACTAAAGGTCATTGTTCATATTATGAGTTCTTGTCGCGCCCTTCCTGTCCTGTCCCCAAAACCAGCTCTGAGCCCGTGTTCCAGCCCACAGCACTGCTCTGCCTTGGCTCTGCCTGCCTCTCAGATTTTCCAGATGAGCTCTTAAGAAAGGCTGAGGTCATAGAGAACACCTGGTGCTGCTCACCTGCGGTTCCTGACCTAATGCCTGTACTCATTCCTACGTCCTGCTCGTGGCTGACATTTCAAATCCTGGGTTTCCCAGTAGCTACACGTAGCTGGACAGGGGACTACAGGCTCCTCTGTCCACTACGCCCTCACCACTATCCCTGAAGTCAATGTCTCTCCAGCCAGAATCTGTGCACCTCCCACCTACAGACAAGTATTAACGTTTACTATTACGGCGAATCACAGAGTCCTACATTCAAACAGAGGGTTACACTGACTTTGAATGGAAATATGACCATAATCGGCCTACTGTGATTTCTTCTCCATCGGCCTTATCAAACCAACTGCTAGAGAATTGTGGGATTTTTCTTCAACAGGGTTTGTTCACTCACACAGATCCTTCTGAAACATCTTCAGAAGAGGTTCGTATCCTTATCCGTACTCTCCAATGACATCAAACATCAGATAGTGTTCACAGAAAACATATTTTAAATCCATCAAAGTATCATTTTATGGTCATCTAGAGCAAAACTAAATGCAGGTATCTTGTGATCTGGGAGCTAGTTCTTTGGACATACAATTAATAGTTTCTTCTGGATTTTCTACTACTATGGTATTCGAAGTTGGGCTACTCTTGTCCCTGGTGCCTCCATCTCCTCAACCAGTCAATGCAGACAGAAGACAGTGCACATGCGTGTTGCATCATAAATCTGGTGAGGTTAACCCCCACATATTTGCACCACTGCGGGGGCGGGGGGTGAAGCCTGTGTCACTATTTATCATGTGCCATTCTGGCCATCTGTGTTCCTCTGTCTACCACAGGGAGGGCTGAAAGCCTGCAAACAACATTTACCAGGTCAGTTCCCATACCAGCTGGCTTCTATCAATACCTGGTTCTGTCAATAGTAGGCACCAGCAAGAGACTGGAAGGGGGGAGAAGGGAGGAGGCATGTTTATTCTTCTGCTCCTGGTGTCATCAGTGCAGTAGCCGTAGTGGCCAAGAGCACACTCGTTCCCAGGTTCTGGGCAGTAGTGACAGCATCTTTGGCAGCTTGATGCTCGTGTGCTCTGACCCTACAGCAACACTTCCAAGGAGGAGGAATTCCGTTTCCTAGGCCCCTGCAGTGTCCGTGAAAGCACAAGCAGCAGCAGGTATACCAGTAGTAGTCCAGAGTCCAGCCAGCCTGAGCTGTGTTCCTTTTTACAGCTACAGCCTAAGGGTGAAACAATTCCTAATGCTTAGGTAACCTCATTTTCTTTTCTTTTCTTTTCTTTTCTTTTCTTTTCTTTTCTTTTCTTTTCTTTCTTTCTTTCTTTCTTCTCTCTCTCTCTCTCTCTCTCTCTCTCTCTCTCTCTCTCTCTCTCTCTCTCTCTCTCTCTCTCTTTCTCTCTCTCTCCCCTTCTAACTCTTCTTATCCAACAACCAAATCCCTGCATTGAATTTCCTCTGTCTGATATACTTGGAGTGGTTTTTATTTTCCTTACTAGACTCTGCTGCTCAATAGTCTAAGGACTTACATAAGACACTGGCCATTGCCTACCCACTGCCCATCCTCAGGTCTCTTCTGTAAATAGAATTCCAGTTTCTGTCAGATCAGCAAGGTACCCAAATAAATACCCATATTGTCAGTCTCCTTTGGAGCCAGGGTGACCATGTGATCATTTTGCCCAGTGCAATGTAAGGAGTCTTCAAGGAAGGTTTTTGTTTTCCTGAGAAGATGAAATAAATAGGACCAGTACCACCTCTCCACCCTTCTTCCTGCCTTAAGTAGAGATATGACGTGCAGACATATGCAGCCCTCTTGTAGCCATGAGTCAATCGACATGGGGACAAAAGGCAATACTCTAGGGATGATGTAGTGGAAAGATAGAAATAGCTTGAGCTCCTGATGGCTTTGTGAACAGTTGAACCAACCCCAGCAACCGCATTAGCTCTAGGGTCCATGCTTTAGTCCCATCTCATGGCAGTTTTTGGTTTTGGAACTTTCCTGGTAAACTCCAGTTCATTTTCATAACTTCTGCCTTCATTTGACAACATAGGAACATTGGGAAATAGTTTCCAGCTCCTTCTTAACTCAGTTTACATATACACATTCACACGGTGCTTCTTCAAGAAAGGAATAAGAGGCAGATTTAGAAAATGGAAACAACAAACAAAACAGGACCATTCCCACAAACAGAGGAGCGGGTGAAAGGGTGTGTCTAGACAGCAATGGGACCAGAGCAGCCTACACAGTATTCGACTTCCCTGTTCTCATTTTGAATTGCCCTTTATAAAAGCTCACCGCACACTTCTCATTACACCCTCTGAGATAAGCTGCAGTAGGTGAGAGGTAGATTATCTGGGTCGAGGCCAATACTACAATACCACAAGTCCTTTCCTCTCACCCTGTGTTCTCTTTTTTCTTTTTCTTTTCTTTTATTCTTCTTTTGCTTTTTTTTCTTTTTTCTTTTATCCAAATTGGCTTTGGAGCTCCGTCTTCCTGGAGACCCACGCTGGTGATCCCTGCTGACCACGGTTTCTCGTGGCAGCAGGTCTAGTTTGATCAGTACGTAGTACTGCTGCGTCTCCCTCCCTGGGAGACGCCCGCCGCCTGGCCATCCTTTAATTAAGTGGGCATCTCGTTCCTGCAGAGGTTGTGCAGCTGCTGTGTTTCGCTAGTATCTTGAAGCCAAATTAGCATTTGTTTTAACGCTTAGCTTTTATTTGCTGAGTTCCCAGGGAATGACACCGCTTTCACCTCCCCGATAGCCCTAGGTCTTTAGGAGGGTGGCCAGAGGACAAGGGGGAGGGGTTCCTCCCTTGAAGTGGTCACTGGTCACACGCCCGTGCCATGTTAATGAACCCTATTTGCGAAGAAAGGGAGGGAATGAGGAGAAACCTCATTTCTCTCCTTCGATTTGTTTTTTAATCAAATCAAATTCTTAATTACATTTGGCTGGAATGAAATTATGCCTCTGAAGGGCTTCCAGATGGAACTAGGAAAGTGACTTTAGCTGAACTCTGCAGCCATTTTAGTGAGTACAAGTTGCTTGCTCAGGAGGGCTGCCATCCTGGAGGTTCTGCTCTGAGTGACCAAGGGCTCTTTTGCCCCGTGTCTCCCTCCAAATGTTGCGTGGGGATGTCTCACCTAGCTGGGAGCTTCTAAATTGGGGGGTTTCCTAACAAGCCAGTGGGATAAAGACTCTGAACAGCATTTCCGGGAAGAGCCTGTGGGATTTATCACCAGACAGGCAGGGCCCCAAAGCTGGCCTGCCCCTCATCACTGGGTGATGCCAGGCGCACGTCACTGCTCTCTGAACCCCAGTGACCTCCATCGATTTTTCCTCCACAGTGATTGTGAAGATGAGATCATATGGTTTGCATATAGTATTTTTTTTCTTTTCTTATTCTCCATCTATTTCCTCAGAAAGAGGTTGTCAAGATAATTGAAATGAAGTCTAACATGCTGGTTTAAGTAAAGAACTTTCTGGTTTATGAGCCAGTATTTTCAGGACTTCATGAAATGGGTGGGCAAACAAGAAGACCAGTTATCTTAGAGAGATTCCGTTCTTCATCTCCACTGTGGCCCCTGTGCCCAAGTCCTGAAGTTCTGCTTTCCTCCGCCCTATCATGGGCCCGGTATTCCCCGAGCCTTCTTTCTCCTCTGTCTGGATTCGTCTTTGACTATCCAACACCATCTCCTAGAATTTCATTACTTTCATTAGGCAAACCCAATCCAGCTAAAGGACATAAAGGAAGACAACTGATATGTTGCCTTGGGAAGCACAGGAAAGATGTTCAGGAATTCTTCCTGGCTTTATCCTAAACCCACTGGCTAGGTGGGGGAGAGCGAAGGCAGAGGAAACCATAGTTTAACCCTTTGTTCCCTGGATGTGACAAATGAACCACCTAATCCAAAATGGAGTGTGTGTGGCCCAGTCACGTGACCAGGTGCTCCCAACACGTAATGCAGACAGACAGGCAGGGGCAATGGCATGGCTCTCATTGCTGAAACCTTCAGAGCAAAGCATCACCAGCCTGGCACTCAGATTGGTCATTTTATTTCCGTAGCACGTGTCACCGTGAGCGTTATAGGACTCCTACAGGGGACTTGCGTTGGAATAAACGTTCATAATAGCTCCTTTTCAATTTTTTAAGAGGTTTATGCCAAACCTCCCTGAAGTGGCTTATCTATTCCTCCCTCAGTCCATGGGTTTTCACCAGAAAGAGCTAAGGTCAGAGGTAGCTCCATTTTCTCAAGAAAAGAAGTACCGTGTTTTCCAGCGTATAAGACGACCCCCTAATTTTACAGTTAAAACATAGGTTTAGGCCTATATTCGCTGTGTAAGACTACCCCCCACTTCCGAGGCTGTAGTCTTATACAGCGAATATAGGCCTAAACCTATGTTTTAACTGTAAAATTAGGGGGTCGTCTTATACGCCGGAAAATACGGTATTCTGCTCTTTCTCTTTTTCCAGCATCTTCTTAGCTTTTCTAGCTCTACGTCAAACTGAAACATTATAAAATATACTTATTAATCAAACCTTATGAAAAGTCCTAGTGAGATACCATTGTATGCAAAGCATAGCTGCTCTTGGCTCAGCTATTAATCTTTGGGTTTAATGCACTGGTTTATTAAAAACAGTGTGTATGTCTGAGTTCTTGTGTTTCAGAAATTCCAAAATGGTTTTCAGGCTGTCATAGCAGATACTATAGAATGGTTGACTCAATCCCCACTGCAGGCACCTTCTTCCTCACCTTCTTCCTCACCTTTCTCACCTTCCCCCTCCCCTTCCCCCTCCCCTTCCCCCTCCCCTTCCC
>PVKE010023861.1:0-24278 GCA_004027555.1 Craseonycteris thonglongyai | reverse complement strand
ATTAAAAAAAAAAAAAAAAAAGAAACTAGGCTGAGGGGAAGCCAGGATGGCTCAGTGGGTTAAGCGCTCGCTTTGCAGCGTTGGGGACCGAGGATCGAATCCAGGCCCCGGCCTGCACGAAACCATATGCTGAACTGGGAGCTCCCCCAGTTCACTTCTCTCTCTGTATCTCTCCCTCTCTCTCTCTCTCTCTCTCTCTCTCGCTGTCAAAAATAAATAAAAAAATATTTTTTTAAAAAAAGAAAAGAAACTAGGCTGAGAGCTCACTGTTATAAACTCATAAGAAACATTGCAGTTCACATGCATGCATCTTGGAATACAAAGATATTGTTGCTATTAATATATCTCACTTATTAGGAGCCAGGTATTACTATGTACAGAGATTCCTTCTCCAAGCACTATTCTATTTTACTTAAGTTTCAATCTGTCATTTGTGTTTGTCTAGATTTCACATGAATTTTACTTTTGTCACCTAACATGATGGCATGACTGTCTTAAATTTCTTCCAGAAATCTGGTTCATTATTCCTTAAAAACAAACTATTTAAATAGTCCTTAATTATTCCCTAAATAAACCTAGTTTTTTGATCCATCTGATTAATTCAAAAACAAAATAAAATTTGAGCTCAGAAAAATGATGTAGGTTGTGTTGTCAAATTGGAAAATGGTTAAGATTTGGATAGATGGATCCATGATGTTAAGCTATGGTATACATATGTTCTAAAAATACATTCAAAATGGGATTGAGTTTGCTAACACTTCAAAGTAGAATCTATACAAAATGTTTAATAGGAAACAAGTATAATTTAGATCCAAAGAGATGGCTGTGCATTATTAATTCTATAATGTAAAATATAAGGTTGATGATACTTGGAAAGATTGTTCTGTAACTTACTTTGAGAACATTAGGAATTTTTTTTATCACTACATAACATTTATTTTGTCTGTCTTTATATCTAGTTAAATATTCCTTTTGTTGTTAAAGTCTACATTATAATCTAAACAATGCACTTCACAATTGTTATATAATCATTACACACAATTAAGCTTTTGCTTTCTATTTTTTCACTGGAATTAATAATAGCTAACTATTCACCTTGACAGAGCTTTTTTCTTTATTGTATTTGTGCCATCTGTCATTATGTTTCTGTTCATACAGGTAAACCTCATTTATTGCAGTATAATTAGGGAAACACAGAGCCCACAGAGTTCAATTCAGTACCACTTTTGCACAACCTTTTGCAAATGTTAAGTGCTCCATTTACAGAAAAATATAACTGAATGAAGTAGTTAAGTGTAAAAATGCAAACAAATAAAAATTGAGCACAAGTATCAAAAGAAAATGTTATCATGAAGTATTCACTAAACACTCCTAAACACACAATTAGTGTGCTTTCTGCTTTATCTTCTTTTTTCTCTCATGCCGAATCAAGCTTTTACACTTTTTTCTACATGGTATAAATTGGTGAAGACATTTGTAATTCAAGTCAATTTAGTGAAGTATATATAGTGCCTTATTGTCAAGTCATTCAGCGGAGTCAATGTCAAGTTGAATTCTTGAGCAATAATAGCAAAATGAGCAGTGGGAAAACAGATTTTAGTTACTTTGGGTGAATTTGTTTGTCAGCCATCATTTATATTTATATAATTTCTAACATTTTTAAATTGATTACTTTTGTTTGGAGAGATTTATGGTAAGTGAATCATCATTTTTTTTTTTTTTTTTAGTTTAATTGAGACCCAGTGTCTCTTCTACCCAAATATTTTTTGCCTAGCTTATGTTTTTGTAAAATTACTGGACTCTGACTATTTTATATAAACACCATGGTCATGTTTTTAATTGTTTAATCAGAGCTAAGGCAAATTAATGAGCATTTTTTAAATATATATTTTTAAAGATTTATTTTTACTGTTTTTGACAGAGAGAGAGAGAGAGATACAGAGACAGAGATAGAGAGAATGGGGAGGGCCCAGAACAGTCTCCATAGTTGCACGTCATTCATTTTCCAACATAGTTTCATTCCACAAGTGGGCTTGGGGATGCACAGGGCAGGAACTAGGCTGGGGTCTCACCCCGGTGAGAACTGAACTGGGGGCACTCCCCAGTTCAGCATATGGGTCCGCACGGGCAGGGGCCGGGATTCAATTCTGGGTCCCTGGGGCTACAAAGTGAGCACTTAACCCATTGAGCCATCCTGGCTTCCCCACATTTTTAAATTAATATTACAGAATCTAAAACACTTCATCGGATTATAAGAATTGATCTATGACACCTTTTTCTGCTTTGTTTGCCTGACATTCAAAATACTGGAGATCTAAAAAGGAGAACTGAACGTTTTTTCTTGACAGAAACATAGCACCTGCAAATATCTCTTACTGTGGGTTGAATAAAGTACTTTTATAAATCTAATCTATGAATGAACTAGGGCATTCTTATTCTCAAGTTAGATACTGGGGTCTAATAAATCTTCTTTACTATTGTAGCAGTACCATATCTTGAAAGTGTTTTTCTCAGTGGGTGTCAAATTTGGCTGTATTATTTGGATTATGAAAGAACACCACCTACAACACCGTAATGAATGCTGTTGACAAGTCATCTTAATCTTTCCTGTTGAGTTTCACAAAACAGTTACTTACCTTATTCAACTGAGAAACATATTTTCTATAAACTGATTCTTTAATATTATATTTGTTGACAGCACTGAAAATATACTGATGTCATAGAGAAAAGTCACTTTAGATCACAGATTAAGAAATAAAGTCCTTTATTTAAAGAGAGTATTTGTTTTCTGCAAAGAGAGAATCATGTACACAAAAAATAATACATATCTCACCATACAAGAGATAATACCTGGAATGGCAAAAATAATTGTTAATTTACTAAGATATTCAATAGTATTGTAGTTGTCTGTGTGACAGCATATAAGGCACATAAAATATTTCTAAAAATTTTGTTACTTATTTATATATTCATTATAATTTTTTATGATAAATATTGAGGTGACATTGATTAGTAAAATTACATAGGTTTAAAATGTACAATTCTATCACACACCATTTGTATATTGCACCATGTGTTCACTAACCAAATTCAAGTCTCCTTTCATTACCATGTTTGACCCCTTTTACCCTCTTCTACTACTCTTCATCCCCCCTTTTCCTTCTGGTCACCACAAAACTGTTCTGTGTGTCTATGAGTCTTTATTTATTTGTCTTGTCCATTTGTTGCTTTCAGTTTTATATGGCACATGTGAGAGAAGTCCTATGTTCCTTGATTTTCTGAGTGATTTAGTTTGCTTAGCATGATCTATCCATGCTGTTGCAAATGACAGTATTTCATTTTTTCTTATTGTTGAGCAATAGTCCATTGTATATATGTACCACAGCTTCTTTATTCAGTCATGTTTCAAGCAATATTTTGTTTTTTTCCATGGCTTTGTCACTACGAATAGTGCTGCAATGAACATAGGAATGCATATATATTTATGAATAAATATTTTCAGATTCTTGGGAGTAAATACTCAGAAAAAAGATTGCTGGATCATATGGTAATTCTTTCTTAATTATTTGAGGAACCTCCAAACTATTTTCCATATGGCTGTACCTGTTTAAAAGTTTTGTTATTTAAAGATTTATTTTTATTGTTTTTGTCAGAGGGATAGACAGACAGACAGAGAGAGGTGGGAGGGCCCAGAACAGCATCCATAGTTGCACATCATTAGTTTTTCCACATGGTTTCATTCCACATGTGGACGTGGGGCTGCAAAGGGCAGGAACTGGGCCGGGGTCTCACCCCAGTGAGAACTGAACTGGGGGGCACTCCCCAGTTCAGCATGTGGGTTCGCACTGGCCAGGACCAGGATTCGATCCTTGGTCCCTGAGGCTGCAAAGTGAGCGCTTAACCCACTGAGCCATCCTGGCTTCCCCAAGTTTTGTTATTTAAATTAACCTCTTATACAGATTACAGAACAAATTTTCTAGTAACATAAATTTATTTATTTGACCTATTTCTATATTAACATATTATATTATGTAAAATATATCTCTATATTAATGTAAAAGGTATACTATCTTTTTCTAAGCAGCTAGCTATTTTCTAAATTTTAACACATTACTAGATATTCTCAAAATGGTATTGTTGACATATTTTTTTTCTCATTTACAACACTATAATTTTATTATATTCTAAATGGAGTATATAATTCAAAGGAGTATTATAAGTGTAGTCTAAAAAATAGTAGGATATTTATACATTCAAACCTGGATATAAAATATATTAAGTCTCTGAAGGCAATGATGTGTTTTCTTATGAGTGGATGTAGAGTATTTAATTAGAATATAATACTCTAGAAAAATTTTAGAAATCTTTGATATCAGAGAAATATAAAGAATATAAATATTTTAATTATTAATTTGTATTAAAAGATTAGGACTAAAATATAGTTGAAGGGATGTCCTTAGCTAACTAATTCTGATGTTATATGAAAGAAGAAACTGAAATGTAGAAAAGCTAAGTGAAATTAATATTAGACACATATCAAGTGGCCAAGCCAAGATTTTGACTCAAGACTTCTACATCTTGTGAATCAAAAGTGCTATGCTACTCTTTCAAGAATGAGAGATCATGAATTATTCTTTGAGGTCCCCAGAAAGAGAAACTCTACAATTTCCTTCCTGTTTGGTAGTGAGTACTAATATTTGTGTCCAGCTGACTACTGACTTCCTGCCTCATTAATCTCCCATATATTTCATTACTAATAATATGTTCCATCTAAACAAAGGGCAGCAGACACATATACACACACACACAGACATATACATACATTGATACTAATACTCACCCATCCTATAGGACTTTCTATATAAGCAAACATTTGTAAGGAGAAGGATGTTGATAAGCATATTCTGTCACTTCTGGAAATCTGTTCATAAAAATTCAATAATTAATAGAATTAAATTAGAGTATATATACTTGAATGGAATCAGTGCCTGATGATACCAGGTGTTACGGATTTGACAAAGGAAACTTCTCCATTTCAGGGTTACACCTACAAAGAAGAAAGTTCATGCCAGTTACTTGGTGCTTCATACTCTCAAAAATACTGGAAATAGAATGTATTAGAAATTTATGAGTGACAGCATTTTTCTCTTTGATTTCATTTTGTGAGAATGTTTATGTGTATGGATTGGCTTATATCTATCCTTTTAAAATCCATTAACTTCAGAACAAAATTACATAAATAACACTTTTTTTTCTACATCAAATACATCCATTTGTATTGTCCTGAGGCTGCAACAGAATTCCTTTGATTGACCATATGAATTAATTTTTTTCTCAATACTTCTCAGCAACATATTTGTAAACCCCTGAGTAGGGTGAGGTGCTTAGAGGCTGAATTCTTATTAATTCTTGTACTCAATACTTGTGTGTTATGTAGACCCCATATTCTGAGCATATTTTTATGTATCATTTTTTTACTATAATATGCTTATCTTTAACTATTAAATAAACAAAGAAAAAAGACACAGTAACATTTATTATTGAAATTAAACTCATAAAGAAAAATTAAATACATAACCCTCCATTCCTAAAGTAATGCAAGTTTAGATAAAACCCTAAGCTGATCTCTCTTTTAGAAAAAGTAAGGTAGGAAGAGAATTCAGAGAGCTGCAGTCAACAAAATGGAGCCGAAAAACATTAGTTTTTGTGGACAAAAAAGATAGGTTTCCCTTCTGAAAAATTTAAAACTCTGAGCACATTCAGTGTTTGCTGCCACTTAATGCATTGTCCAAGTATTTCCTGCACATCCCATTTTTATGAGAACTTTAAAAGGTTTCTAGTAGACACTTTAATCACATTTTCTCTCACCACTTGTGTATGTGCTTCTTGTATGGAGGTCATTGTCATAAAAAAGGAAACTTGTTCAGTTTCTCAGCGTGCCTTTTCATTTTCATTTTGGCTGATGGTTGCTGGGGGAAGCCTGATGAATATATAAAAACACAAAACATTTACAAATGCAAGCCATTGCTTGATTTCATCACCTATGAGCTATTACTAATATGTGCAAAACACATATTTGTATGTCTCTAGACTTTACTCCACCTTCTTTCCTGCCTTCCAAAAAATTAATGAGTGTGAATATGAATAGATGAATGACAGTGGGACAATTGCTCATAATCCCTGTGATATATTTGTAGTCAGGTGAATTAATATTTTAAAAATAGCTTCATAAGATTTTAATGCTTATATTTTCCAATGGTTTTTAGACTACATAGCCTAAATTTACAGATCAAAGGCTATAAAAAAAAGAAAACAGATCTCTGAAACAGAAAATCACGGAGCATCATCCCTAGGTCTCATTTTCCACCTGTAAATATTCTTCAGTTGAAGTTTTTGCTGCTCCTGTCACTGACAGGGCATAGGAAGGTAGTAGATCAAAATTATTCTTCTTGAGAGAGATTTTATAACAGGAACAATGGAGGAAATAAATTTTGGTCATTCTGTGAAAACTGCTCAAAATGATCTTTGAAGTCACAAATGGTGTCACAGGTTTGAATGACTGTATCCTTGGAATGAAAGGAGAATGCTAAATAACATTACTTTTAGGTGAAATAAAAATGTACATACTGTGGGTTTGATGGTCTCTCAAAGTCTGTGCAGGGCTACAGCATAGCATAGGAATATAATTCAGATTAAAGACCATGTCTGCATTTCATATGGTGAATACTGGTTTATTGTTAATATAGCAGGAAGCAGAGACAATTCTCAATGTAGCCAGATAACTGCCAGTTAATAATGTGAGAATATAAACCAGACTTTGCTGGAGAACTAGGTTACATATCACTTAGTAGCATGGAAGAGAACAATATGTTTTTCAGTTTTGCCTTTCACTACGAGGAATAATGGAGATTTTTGCATTATATGCTTAATGTGAAAATTCCCACCTGACTATATTCTTCAGTATGTCCCAATATTTTTCTAATTGTGAACACTAGATAATATAAAAGAAATAAATATACAATACACTAACTGCCACATTCCAAAAGATGTACTACTATATTTTATTATATAAATATGTTTGAGTGTTCGAAATTTTTATAATATAAGACAGGCCTGGGCAGACATTTTTAGGGCAGAGCTACTTCTAACTTTTTCTGAGCGTCATGATCCACTAGCTCTTTAGGTTATTCAGGGAGTTTCCCCAAAATTGCCTGGTGGTTCATCTGTGGACCACAACTGACATCTTACTGAGCCCTGGTGTAGAACAAAGTTTAAACTATTAAAAATAAAAAAGTTTCTAAAGTTTTACATTTTCATATAAAAAGTAAAAATAAAAGCTCAACTTAATATGAATTACTTAGCTTAATAGTAAAGATAAGATTTCATAGGTTGTAATGTTACTAGACATGAAAATGTTAATATATCGGGGAAGCCGGGATGGCTCAGTGGGTTAGGCGCTCACTTTGCAGCGCCGGGGACCGGGGATCGAATCCCGGCCCCGGCCCGTGCGGAACCATATGCTGAACTGGGAGCTCCCCCAGTTCAGTTCTCTCTCTGTCTCTGTATCTCTCTCTCTCCCTGTCAAAAATAAATAAATAAATAAATAAATAAAATATTAAAAAAAAAAAAAGAAAATGTCAATATAATATGTCTAGTAAATATTGTTTTTAAAACTATCAAAATTTATTATTTTTAAAGATTTATTTTTATTGTTTTTTTATTAAAGATTTATGTTATTGTTTTTGACAGAGAGAGAGAAGGAGGAGGGCCCAGAGCAGTCTCCATCATTGTACATCATCAATTTTCCACATGGTTTTGTTCCACACAGGTGTGGGGGCCACACAGGGCAGGAACTGAGCTGGGGGCCTCCTGCTTGGGAGGTGCACCCCAGTTCAGCATATGGGTCGGCACAGGACAGGACTGGGATTCGATTCTCCGTCCCCGGGGCTGCAAAGCGAGCGCTTAGCTCACTGAGCCATTCTGGCTTCCTTATTTTTATTGTTTTAAACAAAGACAGAGAGAGAGAGAGAGAGAAAGAAAGAGAGAGAGAGGGGGTGGGGCCCAGAGTGGTCTCCATAGTTGTACATCATTAGTTTTTGTATAATTTCTTTCCAAAGGTGGGTGCAGGTCCATGCAGGGGAGGAACTGGGACAGGGTTCTCCTTCATGGGAAGCTTGCCCTGGCAAGAACTGAACAGAGGGCACACCCCAGTTCAGCATAAGGGGCCACGTGCGCCAGGGCCAGGATATGATTCTTGGACATTGGGCTGCAAGATGAACAATCAACCCACTGGACCATCACAGCACCTCCCTATCATCATTTTTCTGTGAAGTTTGACCAAGTATTTTGACTATAATTTTAATAGGATGAATTAAAAATTTTTTTTTATATAATATTAACGAGGAAAAATAAACCAGAATTGTCATTAGTTAAATACGAATCTTCTTAAAGGTAAATATATTTATAATATCAAAATCATGTTCTATAATTTATGTATTCAATATGAAAATTATTCTCTGTTCAAAAAAATATTTTTACGCATGACAAATAGAGTCAAAATATTGTCTTAATTGTACGTTTTGTGAAACTGTAGGCAAACATTAACCTGATAGAGAAAGATTATGAGCTGTGGAAACACAAAGCTATTTCTTTACTGGTTATGTGACTTTAGGAAATTTCTTTAGTATTCTGAGCTTTCATTTCCAAAACAGAGAAGTGGGAATAATAATAATCATCTAGAATATTGTTGTGGAAACATAATGTTCAATATAGAAAGGACCAGTGTGTCTGAACCTTGTACTAAATACACAGTAACAGTTATTACCATCTTCATCATTATCGTGATCCTACCACCATGTTAAAGTAGAGGCCATCAATGACTTCTTTAACTTGGATAAGTTTCAGAGTACTTTTTCTCCAAGTTTTATATTTTAAAAATGAGTTATGTGAGTTTTTAATAAATGTCCACAAAGGAAGTGTATAGCAAACTGAGAAGGAACCTATAGCTCATGACTTCCAGTATAGTATTCTTCCATATGATTATAAGGAGAAACAATGCTGTTATTTCCAAAAAATTTCCACCTCTACTCCTAAATGGCAGGAGTGTGGTTAGGGGCTTATAATATCAAATACGATTTTGAGTTAAAGAATTTGATTGATGGCGATTAGTTTGGCTACATAATTTTATTGTCTAGTTAACAAATATGTAATTCCCTGGTGTTAAGAGTTGAACAGTGTTCCTCCAAAATGTATATCTTGAAGTCCTAACCCCTCGTACCTCAGAATATAAACGTATGTGGGTCCTTAAAAGGTAATTAAGTTAAAATGAGGTCATTAGGGTGGATATTAATCTAATATGGATGGTGTCTTTATAAAAACAGGAAATTAGGACATAGATACACAGAAGGAAAACTATGTGAAAATAGTAATATAGTGACCAGCTATTATAAGCTAGGGAGAAAAGCCTGCTGGCACCATTATGAGCACATAAATTTGTGTTAAAACGATTTTGCAAACTAAGCATTCTTCTGGAAACTACATTGTGTCATTCAGAGCTTGAATTCAAAACAACCATTCCAAGTTTTGTGAAAAGATTAAAATTATTTTTCCTAATGAAGACTTTATTCTCTTTCTTAAACAAAACAAAACAGAACAGAACAGAATGAAACAAAACCAACAAAACAAAACAAAATCTGTCAACGGAGAACAATGATACTCAGAACTCTCTCATTAGAAAGTCATTTTGATGTTACTTGATCACATTTTCCTAGTCTAGTCCTATGTGTCTTTTTTAGTACCTTTGCGTGAACTTTTCTTAGAAAAATATATTGTACTTTACTAACTCTTTGTGTGTTTATCACTCCTAAAAGCTAAAATGTTAGCTTATATATGATAAAGACTTTCCCCAAGCACATAGCACAGCCAATTGTAGTGCATGGCATATGTAGATAGATACTCACTCATTGCTGTTGGGATTACACTGAGACCTCTTAATTATGCTTATCTGAGTACCTATGCTATGTAAATGACTACCTTGGTGAGGAAACAGTTTTATAACATTATCTTTTAAACAACTCAATAATTACAGATGCTTGGATCATCTCCAAAAAAGAGTCATTTGTAGCAGTGTTATTATAGCACAATTCCAGAAAGGTGATTTAACCTCTTGGTTTTAAAGATCATCCTTGGTACCTAAAACTACTTAACATAGCAATACAAATCTTAATCCATGCCAATTTACAAGTGGAGAACCCAATGAGAGTGATGTGGTATTAATTAGAAGAAAACTAGAAGTTTGGGTTGAGAGCCTGTGATTCTGTATGAGTTATCAATATGGTGTGCTTGTTAGAGGGAGTGAAGAGGATCCTGTCTACATAGCCTCAAACAATTATTAGAGAGGTTGGGAGGGTTATTTTGAGAGTATTTCAAACATCTTCTAATTCACATACAGAAAAAGATACAACAGATAGAACTAGTGATTTATTTTTTCTCCCTCTTTCTCCCTCAGACACTAGAAAGTAGTCAAACTAGAAAAAAATGAATCTTGTTTTCAGGGGAAATCCATAAAGAAACATCTGATTCCCAAACCCCCAGACAAGGTGTGAGCCACTTGTAATGCTAAAGCTGTGTGAGAGGATTGGTTTCCTAGAGAAAATTTGTTATGTTGGTTAATAACACTTCTCTGGGAAATATGATGAAAACATAACAATGTAATTCTGATATCACCATTGTCATTGCTATTTTATTCAGATGATTATGTGTAGATAATAAATAATGAAACCCTGCAAAGAATGAGTAATGATTAAATTATCATATCTAGAGGAAAAATTAATTTAAAAATTATCATGGAAAATTGTTAAGGAATGTTTTTATGCTAGTATATATTTTATTAACATATTACATTATAATACATTTGTATGTTATAAAGGCTTTGCTAAAAGAAAATATAAATAATTTAAAAAGCAATCAAACATGCTATTAAGGACAGAGGCATTAAATGTGTAATAAGAATAAGGAGAAAATAAGTTGACTTAATAAAGTTAAATAGAGGGTCAACAAATAACAATTGATGACTACATAATTATGTCAACCTCAAACTCAGAAATGAACAGGGTGTTGAAGCTAAAGACTGTTGTTTAGGGAAAAATAATTTTTTTAGATTACAGTGTGACTTAATTAAAGCAAATCTGTGCATTGTGATCCCTCAACACAGAGCTCCAAAAGGAATACATAAAGCTCCCCAAATATTTTCCCTAATATAATATGCAATCATATTAGGGAACATATTTTGTAAGGTGCATATTATAGATACAACATACATACAGAAATGTATGTGAAGGCTTTTAGGACTCTGAACATGGGAAAGTGAGTTATTTTCATTGGCAGCAATTTTTGATTTTTAAAAGTAAAATGTCTTATGTAGAAAATAATTAGTAATTTTATTTTAAACTATCTCAATGAATAATTATCTGTCTGTCTCAACATGTATTTCTCAGTCCATTTAAAATTATTGATAGGTAAATCTAATTAACAGAGAATAGATTTAAAGTTTATTTGCAGGCTATGTGTACCTTTGGTTTTATGATTTATATTCTTCTATTTCCTACTTTACAATTTCAGGTCACTTGCTGAGATCTTTAATGTTTCTTACAAAAATCATGTTTCTATCTGTCCCATTTATGTATGTATTGATGCTACTTTGTAATTTTTGAATAGTATTAAGGACTTATATGCTTTTTTCCAGGCAAGTCAGTTGGCCCTTTGGGATATTGTGTTCTATTAATTCAAATGCCCTCAGACCTAAATAATAATATAATTCTACCAACTAACTCAAAATTTTAAACCCAGAGCAGTGAAATTCCTTTAATATTTAACATACCTGTAAATATTTTTGTCATGTGTGCATCCTTAATGTATGTATGTATTCCCATGTATACATACTTTCTCTTCATATATACATTAATAATATACTTTTCAAAATATTGATGAGATGGTTATTTACATTTCCAGATTATATGTTGGTGTGTTTCTTTATTAGTTCATGATGAAATTTCTTAGAGCGTTCTTTCAATGAAAAGCTTCCTTAGTATATTTAAATACTTCTAGAATTTCATTTTAAGTAGCATTACACAAATTATCAAAATTATTATTTTTTTCTCATTTTGTTTTTTGTTGTTGACAGAGAAAGACAGAGACAGAGAGAGACAGAGATAAGGGGGAGGGCACAGAGAAGTCTCCATAGTTGTACATCATCAGTTTTCGACATGGTTTCATTCCACACAGGTGGGCAGCAGGTGGAGGCGGGTGCGCAGGGAGGGAACCGGGCCAGGGACCACCCCTGTGGGAGACATGCTCCCATGAGCTGGTGACCAAACTGGGGAACTCCCACATGGGAGGCTCAGCTGGCAAGAACTGAACTGGGGCCACATCCCAGTTCAGCCTACGTGTCCGCACAGGCTTGGCCGGGTTTTGATCCTCAGAATCCCGGGGCTGCAAGACGAGCACTTAACCCACTGAGCTGTCCCAGCATCCCAAGATCATTAAAATTCTTACCTTGTGTTCAAACCTAATTATTAAAAAAAAAATATATACAAAATACAGACACCATATTTTTAAATTTTCTATTCACATAAAACATGTGATTTGTAAACAATAAATTGGTGGGGAGTACACTTGAAAATTAAAATATTTTATTATATTCATAGCCATACTACCTGACAGTATGATTATAAATATATTTTTATTATAAATCACTCCTACTTGGACTATACTTGAGGCCTTTCTGAGATAAGATATAAATATGCTTTAAATTTAACACTAGCAATTTGTTCTGATAAAGGCTGAGAAGAGTGGCTTAAAAATGACAGGAGTTTTCACTGGATGCACTTTCTGGGAGAAATAAATGGCTACTTGTTCATGGATTCATAGCCAAAATTGAGTCTCACCCAAAAGAATTTCAAGAAAATTTTTAAATTATACAAGTTGTGTATGAGTTCAAAACCAATATTAAATAAGGGACTGTGTAGGCAGTGGTGAAATACATTAAGGATAAGATAACATTTATGTATGGTTATCTTTTAGGTTGTAAAACATGAGAGTGGGCGGTCTCTATTTGTCTGTCACTTTATTTTCTTGGCTTCCTTCTTCGTTTCTTCATTTTATGTCAACACGACTCTGTGCTTACGAAATCTGACCTATAGTTAAAAGTTCAATGCACAGACTGGATAAAACAGGGGATCTGATGTCTTTAAGTCATTTTTAAACATGAAATTACTGAATTTCATTGATATGCTAAATATTGTAGTTAAATAGCAAACAAATATTTTCCTGAAACAGGCTATAACTGCTAAAATTAAAAGAATTGTGGAGATGCTTTAATAATATTTTATTGATTCCTGGAATATACTTTATTCTTAGTAATAAAGCACTAATAGAACAATATAATTGTCAACATTTGGGCCATATAGCCATGTCGGAAAATTCACAACTAGGCTTTTAACCAATTTGCTTTGTGACATTGAGCAAATTAAGCACTTTATGCCTCAATTTCCTTATCTATTAAAATGAGGGTATAAACTGAGCACATTCTATTGGATGGTTATGAAAATTAGAAAGAAAAATAATACTTTCAAATTACTTAGAATTTTATCTGGGACACAGTGATCAATGTTACCTACATTTATAAGCTTTTGATTTTAATGTGAATATTAAATTTGCCACAATTATAGAAAACTGGATATGTTAATAGTTTCAGTTAAGATAGTGTTTTTATTCAATTTACAAAGTAAAGTATTTGAATACAAAGTTTTCAGAAATAACTCTATTGTGAAACAGAGCTTATATATATTTATGTACGCAACTGAAAGATGTGTTGTACTGTATTTTTCTTATTTTGCTTACTCTTCAGTGCAGATTTGATACTTAAAATTAGCCCTCAAACATGTTCCAAGTATCCCACTGCTTACATGGAATAGCAAGGTATAGTATGTCTTAAATATTAATTCTGTGAATCTGAAGAAATTCTATGAATTATGCCATGTTCTGTTATTCAAGTAATGGACATACAGTAATTTATTTACTCAACAGCAATTAAATTTTTTCATATGTGCACATATTTTTCAGTTATCTTAATCATGCTACATTAACTATGTCATAGTCTCAGTTTCTGACTTTAGCATAAAAGTTGTCTTCTCTTGCATACTGTAGTAATGCCAGGAGACTATTAGACAAAATGTAACTAAAAATGATAATCACACACCTTTGGTTCTATTTATTTCTAAACATTTAAGAATATAATGGAGGTATTTTAATATTAAAAAAAATAATTAGAAAAATATGATTATTACAATAATAATTAGTCTTGGTAGCATTCTGCTTTTCCTGAAGAGGCTGGAAGGAAGATATATTTTGATTGGCTCTGTCACCTGTAAAACTGAGAAGGAGTGTCAAGTTCTTCACATCTAATACAAGAGTGGCAAATCAGACTTATCTGCAGCACTGGCAATTGGAACAGATAGCATTATAAATCATCATATCATTGACAGACAATTACATTGAGAACTTTCCAAGCATGAGGCAGGGGCAGTGTTTGTCCACCAACAAAATTATTCAAGCCAAAAGCTCAGCTAAGATGTGAACATAAGGAAGTTACTTCTGGGTGAATTGTTGAAATTAATTTTTCCTATGACCTTCCTTCCCACACATCTCCTATAGAACCATGAAAGGCAAAGAGAAAATACCTGTTAGCACTCACTGGGTCTGCTCTTCTGACCATTTGGATATAAGATTCTGTATGTGTGTGTGTGTAGGGGGAGTATTTACCAAAAAAAAAGGCAGAGCAGCAGTTCTCATAAAGTTGAAGAAGAAATAGCCAATTATTTTTTAAAATTTTCAAATGTGACCCTTGACATTTATTTTATATATAATTGATATATTTTAGATATATGAAGGCTGTCTAAAAACTACCCCAGTCATGTAACCATTCTTGTTATATTGACAATGGCTAGATTTTTCTGAACAGCTTTCATATATTTTATGTATTCTAAGACATTTGTATAAAATATTAAATAACAATATTTGTTGGAACATGTTTGCATCACTTTTAATTTCTGCACAGTTCGTTCATCTGCACATTGTCAATCACGAGTTTGAGTGTACTGAATTAAAGAGATGGCATGGTTTCTCTTGATGAAAGATGACTGAACCATTTGCCTTATAGAGTGCTATTCAGAATCTAACCCTGGTTTTTATCTTCAAACAATTTTCTATTTCTTATGTAAATACAATCTCCAATCTCCGTTTTCATAGTTCTTATAATTAAAGGTAGTTAAGAATATTGAATTTTAAACGTGTATCCAATATTTTTAACTTATTCGCCTTGAAAATATACCATCAGAAGTCTTTTAACTAACATTTTCTGGTTTACCAGAGATTCTCTAACATAACTCCCATATCTGCTCTAAGCTTGTGTTTTTTTCTGCTAGAGAATGTTTTCAAGCTGAAGAATTTATTAGTCTATATATTAGGGTCTTTATACATAGTAAAACTTTGTACAAGCACTCATCCGTCTTACTCAAAGAAGATACCCCACTGCTGAACCCTGAAGTTCACATATAGATAGTTTTATGTAAGCAGAAGTTTTGTAGATTCAAAGAAATGCTTTGATCTGGCTTTACCAGATCAAAGGCATTTTTAAGAACTGATTAAAAATATACAAACATTCAGAAGGTTATTGTTTTAGGTTGATTTTGATTTCGGAAATGAGTTATTTTGGGCCCTGAAAATTATGGCTCACTAGAAACAGGAATTCACTCAATACAACACAAACCACTCCATAATTTTCAATATATTTGTGTTATATGAGTGAAGAATGCTGCATAATTTTATATTACATGGGTTGAGGGTTGGGATTTGTGTTTTGTTTCTGGTTTGACAATTGCCTATATAAAAGATGAATTGTGAGGTGGTTACAGGCTTTAATTTCTTGATTGAATGAAGGGATTGTATTTATAGAAGGTCATTCAGCTTTTGTGGGAAAGGTTATTAATATAAGAAATTATGTGCTGAGGTAAACCACCTCAGTCAGGCAGTGAAATTCATCATTCAAGACTGGTTTAGGGACGTGCGAAATACACCGTAAATTGAGTGTCTCACTCTCAAGGAGATTAATGCTTCAGCGTAGAGATTTTTAGAAAGTTACAATAAGAATCTCAAGCATTTGTGACAATGAGGATACAGTTATTTTTTTTATTTATTTATGGTGCCTAGAAACCAAATCAGTATTCTTTTTTCCTGTTTGCATATCTTATATAAAAACTCTAGGGTAGGTAATCTATTTCTATTAGTCTTGAGTGAAATGTAAAAGTACACATCTTAAAATACGTGAATTTATTAATTCAAGTCTTACAAGGCAAAGAGTATATAAGTAAATGCAAACTGTGTTCAGATATCAAGCATTTGCTCTTCTAAACAATAACACGCCAAAGTTTATTCTTGGACCAGTGTTGTGAGGGTCATAAAAATTAATTAGGTTGTTCTAGGGGGCAAACATATTATAAGTTATATATATGTTTAAGAAGTAAAAGAAAGTTACAAACATTGCTCTGATCTGTTATTTTGAAAAATGACACATCATGCTACTTTTATTTATTTATTTTTATTTTTGACATATAGAGAGAGAGATACAGAGACAGAGAGAGAACTGAACTGGGGGAGCTCCCAGTTCAGCATATGGTTCCGCACGGGCCAAGGTCGGGATTCGGTCCTCGGTCCCCGGTCCCTGGTCCCCGGGGCTGCAAAGAGAGCGCTTAACCCACTGAGCCATCTCGGCTTCCCCATCATCATGCTACTTTTAAAGATTGATAAGGAATAGTAGAAACATACATAATTTTAATTTTTATATTAATTAATAGAACCTGACTTTGTATAGCTCCTTATACTTTTCTAGTTATTTTACATCTAATTATTTCGTTTAAGTTTCTTAGCCACCTTCACTGACAGGCAGGAGAGGGGTTATGAGCCCCTAGAGACATAATCATTTGCTTGTGGTTTTACAGGAAAACAATGCTTTTTTTTTCTGGAACATTCAGGAAACTATGTCTGCATGCAACCTGTCTGAATGAAACAATCCTAAATATTTACTACTTGAATCAGCTGTAGCAAACCTATGGATTTCTGTGAATGCCAATGAATTATGTGTCTTTTAAAGCAGGATTTGAAATGAAAAACATTGAATGCAGTTATTCAAAAACAGCTTTAAGAATTTTCTACCTGTTAGACACTGTGCACAGCACTGGGACATCAAAGGGGAAAATAGATGCAAAATACATTATCATATGGAGAATGTTCAAAATGTTATATTTGCTATGCATGTAAAAAGAAAAGAGGAAGGAGAATACAATAAGCCAATGACTTGGGATTTGGACAAGTTGGGTTTAAGATGAGTGAAGGAATCTTAGAATATTTAGCAAACATTTAAAAATGAAGAATGAAGCTTAGAAGAATTGGTTCTGAGCAGTAAATTTTGGTATCATCCCTTATAAGTACATAGGATATATTTAAAGATATGAAATCGCATAGTTTCCCAGAGAAAGAAGAAATAGTGAGACAATAAACTAAAAATGTAGAATTCAGAAACATTAACATAAAGTGTGCTTCCAATGAAAAGAGAACACTCAAGGATACTTAAATACAAAGAATTACGGAGAAGAGAGATTCAAATTATGGAAGAAAAAGAAAAAAAAAACAGTGATAGCTTTCTAAAGACTAATTTTTTTGTCAAGTTTTAAGAAAACTAAGGCATAATTGAGAAGGAAGCAAGTTGGAAACATTCTTCCCAAAGTGCACAACGAAATAAGTATGTGGAAAGCAGAGAGTTGAAAATATCTGTGAAAGTTAAATTAATTATAGGAACATTAATTTTACCACGATCGAAACCAACCCTCATAAATCTTCTATAAGAGAAGTGACAAAATTACATCATTACATAGATTTAAATGCATTTGGCACATTGAGAGTATTTAGTGGTCTTATCATAACACAAAAATAGCAGGGCATTCATACAATACTTGGGTACATGTTTTACTTCTCTGCCTTTTTTTTTTCCAAGAGGGGAAAATTGTTGAGCATTATTACTGTAGTGATTATAAAATCGGTTAAAATGGCATATTGGTAGATTAAGATACACTTGTGTTTTTTTTTCTTGACTTAGTAATAAATGTTTTAGTCTGTTTTTTACTTACACTTTTCTGCAGAAGAAGAGTAACAAAATGGTCTCAAGATATTTTGGGAAAATACTCAATAAAATATGATGTAAGCAATTATAAAATTTGATGATAAAAACACTTTTGGCTATAAGTAACAGAAACTCACTAACATCAACTAGATTACCCTAGAGATCTCCTGAAATCCAAGGAGAGAAACTGAATGCTTGAGTTTTTATCTCAAGTGAAACAGAGCATGATCAAGAGGTAGTTTATCTTTGTGTGTTTTTATGTCACTCCCTCTGTCTCTGTCCGTCTGTCCACTAGGTACCTATGCATTTATAGGAACATAAAAGTAAACATTGTTTACTTTCTTCACAATGTTTTGTCACAGCAGTGTGTACCTGACTACTACTGGGTTTTTGTATATCCTGACCCTTCAATTTCAACTGAGACTTAATTGCTTTTTTTTCTCAAGGTTTAAATTTTCACAAAAGAGTTGGGAAGGAAGAATTTTCCTTTGCTTGAACATAGCCATTTACAGCAGTTTCAACACAAGATGCTGGTCGTCTTAGATTTTGCGTATCAGAGTAGTTGAGACATGCCAAGTTCCTAGTGTATCTGGTGTGTAGGTAAGAGGGAACAGGGGAAGTGATTGTGTCCTGTATGTTGAGCTGTCTTTAGGAAACTTGGGTGTAGTAGCAGAGGGAGGAAATGTCTTGATTAGTTTGTTATGTTTGCATAATTTTAAAGTGAAAACATGACGTTTAAAATTTACAGAGTTGTTCATATAACTAAAACTAATTATTACCCTGGAGGCATTTTAGTAAGGGAATATTTAGGTATTTGTTTTTACCTTGTAATAGAACTAAAAGTGATCTGTTTGTTTTGACCAAGTATGTCACTTCTTGTCCATAAACATTTTTCACACTGAATCACAGTGAATGACTGTCATAAAAACAAAGGGCATGTCAACATACTTATTTGACCAGAGACCTCTTGAGATGATGTCTGAATTTCATCAAGACTGTAGTGATTAGTATTTCTGATTATAATAATCAAGTAACTAATTAGTGGCTGTGTTTCAAAATGGATTTAAAATAAAAAATAATAATAATGCTATTGAATATGGTGAAGCTTTTTACTCAGGCTGCTAAAAGAAGAAAAATAAAAGGACTGTTTTCGTCCTGCTTATTATTCACTCACGAAATATATGTAAGGCAAGGGTGCCCAACTTTTGCATGCAACATACAATTCCAAGGGCCTCGTTTTGTATCAGTTCATTTTTAAGGGCACTCTTGTTTATTTATGAAAAATAAACTGAACAAGTTGCCTTGTATCCCTTGATATCAACATAAACCATAAAATGAGTGGATACAGGTTTCAAAAAGGAAGTATATATTTTCTTTTGAGGTGATGCTCAATATATGAACTAGGCACCTGAAGTAAGTGAAAGTAATTTATGACTTTACTTTTCAAAGAAAACCTTATTTGCATATAGTTTAAGCTGAATGAGCAGCAGAAAATAAAAGTTTTGTTATTTTTCACATCCACTTTCTCAATTTGTTTAAAAGTATGCAAACATTTACTGAGTATGCATACCTAGGTATAGATGTATGTATCAGTTTTCCTTTCTTAGGCATCTTTCCCTTATTGTGTTTTGCTATTTATCTTAATAAGACTGTAGACCAATTTCTAAACTTCTCCATGGTTTAGGGGTCTCACCAGGGAGTAAGATTGGAAACACTGTTCCGTATTTTGAGAAGGCGTGTAATGTCAATTAACTAAAAGCACACAATACAAGTTGGCAAAGTTCAGCTAACCCTTACAATCAACCAATTAACACAAAAGGGTCTAAGTTACATGGATAAATTACATATACAGTCATTATACTTAGAACAACACTTTTGGCTGTATCCAAACACCTATTTACCATCATATTTGGTTTCAGACTCATCAGACCTTCCTTTTTAGCAGATGTTGCACAATATATGACTGGCCTGTTTAACTTCCCAGATCCTGAGTATGATATATTTCCTGTTGGCCTGAGAACTGCGCTTTTTAAAAATGAATTAATTTGAATATTGAGTTAAGCAGATGGTTTCTTAAGATGTAGTTATAAGTCCCTTCCAGGGAGAATATACTTTTTTCCTGTCAAACTGAATGGCCATCTGGATTGAATGAACTAGAGGCTCTAAATCCAGTTTATTGATTGCAATCATCTGGGAAGTTTGGGAGAATATTAATGAGCCTAGTTCAACTGTTCTTTAAACTCTGTGAGCCTATAATCTAAAATATGGAATTGAGAATTTGGCTTGATTTCTCTGATTTTCAATCATATTAGAAAGAATTAGAAAAAAAATCTACCCTATGTCATCTAAATAAAGTAGAATTCATCACCCATTGGCTTCTAAAATATGACCTTGAGTCAGTCAGTCTTTGTGACATAATTTCCTCATTAATAACAGAGGTTAAAAATAGAATCTCCAACATTTTTTTCAACTGTAATATTCAGTGAGTCAGTCAAATGTTGAAGTCACCCAAAGGGAATGGAATTGCTACAAATCCTTACTTGCAAATACAATCTTCAAACCCAGATTTCTAGCTTCTAAAAGAATTATCAGTGCCACAGAGGGCAATGAGCTCGGTGTCTGGAGGACGAATCATATTTACTCTGATTTCTTGTTTCTTTTTATGTTGAGTCTCAAAAGAAGCCAGCTACCTTATCTGGTTTACACACACACACACACACACACACACACACACACACACACACACACATATATACTTATATACTTTATCTGGTTGCTACACATGCACACACACACACATACCCCTCCTACCCAACCTCTGACCCCTTAGAAGCTGGAAGAACGTTATATTTTGCTTCTTAAAGTGCTCGATAAATGTGTGAAATATTACAGAACATTGTGCATTATAGGATTAATTTCAACAAATCTTTCAGTAATGATGTACAAAAACAAATTACTTTTAACGGTTTCATTCTCTATCTTAGGTCTCTTAGTAATCAAAATAGTAAGAAAAAGATATAAGAATAATTTAGCATAGTATTCTTTTTATTCATTGAATGAGAGTAAAAAACTACTCATTCTTGTCAGATCCTTATTTTCTAAGGTTGAATTAAAAATATTTTTTTAAAAGAGCTTAAATTGTAATATAATAATAATGTAAGATCATATATATATATGTCTTTTTGTATAATTATTTTTTAATAATGTATCATCTTGATTTGGAAGTGGATTTCTAATATCAGTATTACTAGTAGTAAGAGAACATAGTTTATACATTTTTCTCTGTGCATTATTAAATAACTTTTAATTACTGCCCACCCCATCCACTTCATAAAACTATCATGAATTTAATATTCATGTTTATTTAGAGTATATATGTTTATTTTTATGTCACTGTAAGACAAAAATGTGTTATTCTCTGACAAAGAACTATCATTCTACATTCTTCTGAAGAGGACTATGTAGAAAAAAAAACCACAATATAAGATTTATTTCATTTACTGTCCACCTACTTTTGGTTCACCCTGTATATGCCACTATTTTACTCATTAGATTATTTTTTTCCCTCTATTTTGAGATATTCACCTACTTTGATGAAAACTTTTGGGAGATATACAGAGTTTATCAAAATGACAATAAATATATCATCAATTTTTTAGGACAAAGATTATTTCTTATTTTTATTTTAATCAAATCATTATAAATATTTGGTACATAGGAGGTTATTAAGAAATGTTTAATGAATGAATAAGTGTATTAATTTGTGAAATCTTCATTGAAGGTACATTTATTATGATTCTTGAAGATAATATCAAATCATATCTTTTATAATTTTCTTCCCCAGAAATGTTTTCCAGTTTCTCTTCATATTCATTAATATACATTTTCAAAATAGACTTTCTGTGTAAGTTTCTGAAATACATTTCTGGTTAATTTCATACTTTCCTTTACCAGGGGTGTGACTTGATAAGAATAATCAGAGAAATGGTTAGTGTTTAGAGTCATCTAAGTATTATATTTCTCTGACCTCAGGATTAAAAGATAAACAGTAAAGCAGTTTTGCAGAAGTTATATTAGTTTGTAGTTAGAGACAAAACAAGTAATTCAAAAGATGATTCTATTAGAAATGCTTACATCTATTGGTTCCTGTTTGTTAAAGTACATTCCTTCAGCTATTCTCACCCCAAACCTGTAGGAAAAAATTATTTTTATGAGCTTAGAGAGGAGCATATGTCTTATGTGATTTGGTCTTGTTCCTAAAATACATAGAACTTGAAGTAAAAAAAATATATTTTAAAAAGCACTAGTCTTTTAAACATTCACAGCTAAAGACATTCCATACTTGCTGAGGGGTATATAACATCACTATGATAGTTTAATTTGGCTCTGAATGCTAAACTATTACAAAATGTACTCAATGCATTGATTTTTTTGTTGTTGTTTTTAAACTTATTGGGATGACCTTAGTTAGCAAAAATTATATAGGTTCCAGGTGGACAATTCTATAGTACTTCGTCTATACATTACAATATGAGTTCACTACCCAGTCAACTTTCTTTCCATCACCATATGTTTAGCTCCCCCTCCCTCCTCTACTACCCCTTCCTTCCTCTCCCACTCTCCTCCCACCTTAATCAGGTAACCACTAAACTATTGACTATGTTCATGAGGTTTTTTTGTTTCTATCAGTTTTATATTTCACAAAGGAATAAAGTCATATGGTTCTTAGTGTTTTCTGTCTGGAAAAAATGCTTAACTTCTTTAGCAATTAGAGGAAATGCACATCAAACCCACAACGAGATACCACCTCACACCTGCTAGAATGGCTGTAATCAACAAGACAAGGAACAACAGTGCAGGAGAGGCTATGGAGAAAAAGGAAACCCTGTGCATGGCTGGTGGAAATGCAAATGTGTACAATCACTATTGTTTTCTGAAACACCCTTTTTTACTCTAAATCATTAAGTTTAAAGTTATAAATATTCACTAAAATTGATATCTGTTCAACTTGTATTAATGAGTTTAAAATAAAATATAAAATATTCAATTTACAAAAATACATCTTAAAATTATGTATTCAGTGGAAGCCGGGATGACTCAGTGGGTTAAGCGCTCACTCTGCAGCACAGGGGACCTAGGATCGAACCCCAGCCCCGGCCCGTGTGGACACATATGCTGAACTGGGGAGTTCCCCCAGTTCAGTTCTCTCTCTCTCTCTGTCTCTCTCTGTCTCTGTCTCTGTCTCTCCCTCTCTCTCTCTGTCAAAAAAAAACAAAACAACAAAAATACAGAAGGTGCAAAAAAAAAAAATTACCGTATGTATTCAAGGCATAGTGTTTGTTGGTTTGTTGTTAATTTACTATGACTAAAATTATTCTCTCTCTCTCTCTCTCTCTCTCTCTCTCTCTCTCTCTCTCTCTGTGTCTCCATGTGTGCGTGTGTGCTATCAAAAATATAAGATCCAAACTAAAGAAAAAGAGAAAAAAGAAAAAAAAAAAGAAAAATATATATAGGTTCCAGCTTTTGGAACTGTTTTCGATAACTTCAAAGTGAGATAAGTATAATCAACCACTGATCTGTTTAAGAATTTGCCTTAAAAAGACAGGTATTCAAATACCTGACACAGCCTTAAATTTTGAAGTCACTCTAGATTTAAATCTCTGAATTTATGACCTAATTTATTTGACAGGAGTTTAACTTGCATATTGTTATTAAAGACTGGCAAGGTTAATATTATGTTAAAGTTTACTTCTGGAAAGCATTTTTTCATGATATAAGAACATAACTCTACTATTGAAAATTATATTCAGATCAGATTTTTTTAATTTCTCTTTTTACCACAGAAATTTCAAAATATAATTATAATTTTATGTATGATTATTTTTTCAGAAATAATTTACTCTAAACTTCAGGATGCCTTTATTAGAAACTATACACACACACATGGTACAACCTATTTTCATCAGCTTGTAAACTTAAAATAGGATGTTATTTCTGCCAGACTATCTATCTATCTATCTATCTATCTATCTATCTATCTATCTAT